>DWSY010000011.1:0-13068 GCA_018237745.1 Emesis diogenia
GTATCCCACCAGTTAATAGATGGCGGTAACTCAAAAACAAAACTAATCAGGACACAGAAGCCTGGCATCATCTTCAAGCCTTCATAACCGCAACCAAACATGAATTTAAAAAATGTTCTCCCTCGTTTACCAGCTCGTATCAATAACTTTACAAGTTCTGAAATTATTATTTTAATTTTTTGTCTATAAAATGACAGGAGCTGTCGATTCACAGAATCATTTACTTTCTATTTAAATGTAATATTTAAATGTATTCTAATAATATTGTTTAAAAGTAGTAAGATTTTTCATTGTCATAATTTAATATTTGCAAATTACACATCTTTTCAACTATGTTTGTATTTCGCTAGAAATCGAAATAATTAAAATCATAAAAAATATATCTATCGTATCTAAATTTAAATATTCTTAGTAATTTAAACTGTTATTTTTAAAGAAATAAAAAGTAAACTAGTTTTAGTTCTATGTTATTTTTTCGTTTTTTTTTTCAGTTATACCTGCCAACAAGGACACTGCTACAAGTTTTTATAATGAATGTGAAAATTGCAATGCTAATATTTTAGAACAAAATATTTGTAACAAATTGTATGACAATCATAATTTTAAATGTAAAAGAAAAATAAAGTATATTAATTGTGATAAATGTGAAATTGATATCTCTGAAAACGAATATAAATATCATTTAAGAACGAATATACATAAATCAAATTGTTTATTAAAATCAAACTTTAAAAATGTTGATATTATTGCTACTGCATTCAAAAATAGAATAATGACTTATCGCTTAAATCCATCCTTAGAAGACGAGTACCTCATACCAGAGGCGTTTTTGGATGATAAGCAAAACGATATAATGAAAATAATCAAAATATCATTATTGAGAAACACTTGCATTAAAGTAAACTTTGAGCTGTTTGCTTATTTTGTTTTATTACATACAAACGAGCAGCAGCTTAAATCCTTTAATACAAAATATGAGATTGTATATAATAGCACAGATTTTAATGATATTTACTTAAATTTGATATCTACGTGTAAGAATAAGCTTTCTGAATTCGAACACTGTGAATCTGGATGGTCTTTTGTTGCTATTAGTCACTTAGAAATTAACATAAACAAATATTCCCCTTTGCGTGGTGGTAGTTACTTAGATTTGCCTTTAATTATAAAAAATAATAAAAGTTGTTTAAATATACGGAATAATGATGAATACTGTTTTTTATGGAGTATTGCTGCAGCTCTATATCCTAGCAAAACAAATGTATGCAGAACAAGTTCATATCCACATTTTAAGACGATTTTTAACATCGAAGGAATGACATTTCCACCCTCATTTAAAGATATTAAGTTATTTGAGATAAATAACCGTGACTTAAGTGTAAATGTTTACGGAATCGATGAAAAATGTAAAATAACTGGTCCATTGTATATCACTAATTCTAGAAAAAATAAGCACATAAACTTATTATATCTTGAAAGAAATAACAAGGCCCATTATTGCTTGATAAAAAACCTCATACGTTTGGTGCGACAACAAGTTTCAAAACATAAAGGTGAAATATTTCTTTGTGAAAGTTGTCTGCAATTTTTCACTTCTGAAGCAAAATATAAATCACATTATTGCTCTAAAATATTAACTTTGTTACCTGATAAAAACAGCATTTTACAATTTAAAAATTATGAAAGACAGCAAAAGATTAATTTTGTTATATATGCTGATTTTGAAAGCTTATTGTTAAATTTCAAAGACGAGAATCCTAGTAAAAATACAACAAAAAATAAATTACATCAACCGTCTTGCTTTGCATATTACGTGTGTTGCTCACATAATAGTAATTTAAATAAATTTGTGACATACAGAGGATCAGATTGTATAGAAGTTTTTGTTAAAAGCTTGATTGAAGAAACAACATCAATAAGTGACATTTTGAACGCGAAAAAATGTATGAATCCCATGACTAAAGATCAGCTCAATCTTTTTGACAATTCAAACAATTGTCATATCTGTAAAAATTTATTATTTGATGACAAAGTCTGTGATCACGATCATATAACTGGAGAGTACAGAGGTGCAGCGCACTCTCACTGTAATTTAATTTATCAAGTTTGCCCATTTATACCTATTATATTTCACAACTTATCAGGGTATGATTCTCATATATTTATCAAAGAATTATCAAAATATGATGGAGAAATTAAAATCATACCGAAAACCAAAGAAAAATATTTAAGCATTACAAAAATAATTACTAATAAAAATAAAACAAGGCCAATGAATATGAAATTTATAGATTCCTTTCAATTCCTTAGTTCAAGTCTCGAAACTTTGAGTAAAAGCTTAGCTGAAAATGATTTCATGAATCTTTCGTCATATTTTTCTGATAAATATCAGTTCAATTTAATTAGACAAAAGGGTATATATCCGTATGAATATATAAGTTCTTGGCAGGAATATAATGAAACTCAACTACCTGGAAAAGCTAAATTTTACAATTCTTTACAGAAAAAACATATATCTGATGATGAATACAAGCATGCACAAAATGTTTGGAAATATTTTAATATTCGTTCTCTTGGTGAATACACAGATTTATATTTAAAATGCGATGTGTTATTATTAAGTGATATATTTGAAAATTTTAGAAAATTATGTCTGCAACATTATGGCTTAGACCCAGCGTATTATGTATCATCCCCTGGTTTGAGTTGGGATGCTATGCTTCTAACTACAGGCGTGAAGTTACAATTAATTGATGATTTAGAAATTTATCAAATGTTAGAAAAAGGAATACGTGGTGGGCTAGCCCAATGCTCTCTGAGGTACGCTAAATCTAATAATATTTATTTACCTCATTTCGATAACACGAAACCATCTTCATATTTAATATACCTCGATTGTAATAATCTTTACGGTTATGCTATGACAAAGAAATTGCCGATATCAGATTTTAAATTCTTAACGAAAGAAGAAATTAGAAATTTTAATTTATTTGATTTTCCTAATGATGGTGAGTATGGATATATTTTAGAAGTTGATATGATGTATCCTGAAGAAATTCACGATTTACATAGCGATTTACCCTTTGCCCCTGAAAAATTCACACCAATTGGAGGTAGGACACAAAAATTAATTGCAAATTTGTATGACAAATATAATTACGTTATTCACTTTACCCATTTAAAAGAATGTCTTAAAAATGGCTTAATTTTAAAAACTATTCATCGAATAATTCAGTTTAAGCAAGAAAATTTTTTAAAAAAATATATAGATTTGAATACTAAATTACGCCAAACAGCCTCTAGCCCATTTCAAAAAGATTTTTTTAAGCTTTTAAATAACTCAATATTCGGTAAAACTATTGAAAATAAACGTAAACAGGTTGATGTTAAATTAGTAACTAAGTGGAATCATACTTTGAATTAAACCAACAAAATGGTGGGTGCAGAAAAGTTAATTACAAAACCGAATTTAAAAAGTATTTCGGTATTTAGTGAAAATTTTGTAGCCATCCAATTAAGTCCTGAAAAGCTTATTTTAGATAGACCAATATATATTGGTTTTACAGTGCTAGAATACTCGAAACAACATGTTTATAATTTCCACTATAATTTCATTAAAAACCAATATGGTGATAGGGCAAAATTATGTTATACTGACACAGACAGTTTATTATACTATATTCAGACACAAAATTTTTACAACGATATGCTGAATAATTTGCCGAAATATGATACTAGTAATTTTAAAAGGAATAATCCGTTTTGTTTACCCTTGGCAAATGAAAAGGTGCCTGGTTTATTTAAGGATGAATTAGGGGGTGATATAATTACTGAATTTACAGGTTTAAGAGCTAAACTTTATTGTATAAAATCTTTGCAATCACAAATAAATAAAGCTAAAGGTGTGTCAAAATCAATCACAAAAGGATTAAGAATATCCGACTACAAAGAAGCATTGTTCAAAAATAAAACGCTTAAAAGCAAAATTAATATGATAAAATCAATAAAACATATTTTGTTCTCTCAAGAAGTTGATAAAGTAATTTTAAACAGAATCGATGACAAAAGACAGATCTTGTCAAATCAAGTAGAGACTTTGCCCTGGGGTCACAATGATTCTATATTTTAATTAATAGTTTCATTACTTAGAAAATATTGTTATGATTTTTAATGTAGGTTTTAATAAAATTTTTTACCTGTAATTAATATGTAAGAATATATATTGTGTAAGAAATGACAATGTTTGCTTTAGAATACCTATTCGTACATTGTAATAGTAGAAAATATTTAAATAAATATATTAAAACTGATATTTTGTGTTTCATTTTTTATCCTATGGTATTGACCCTCTAACGCTCTACTCTGGCAGCGGAGAAAATAAAACACCATATTTCAAATGTTGATAAAATTTATTTGCACAAATAAATACAAATCAAGTTATTTTACTGCTTAATATAAGTAGAAAATATGGTATTATACATAATTGAAATTAATAAGCACTGGAGTCACTTAGTTTATTTACTATTTTATTAATAAGTCTTTCAGTAGAATCCCGAATGTCATCAAAATTGTCTTTTACTATATATTGTACGCTGACGTCGGGTTTACTTTGCTCGCAGCTATTATCAATTGTACGCATAATTATTTTTATTAAATGTTTCCCATTTTCCCGTTCATTTCTAATAACAAACGAAGATGACAACGATGATGGCTTAGTTTTTTTCTTTGATAATACTTTATTTTTTATAATTTTCATTGGCATTGGTTTTTTTGGTCTCGGTTCTAATGTATGTTCATCATTAATTTCTAATATTGCATCTATATTTTGAGCATCTTGGTCAAAATACTGCGAAGGAAAGATTATGTCTGGGTTATTGATGAAAGACAAGCTATCATCTGCCATTGTTCTGTAACAAAATGAAAGTAATATCATGAATAATTCTAAGTAATTAACAGTGTTTGTAATACATTATTTTTAAAAACGTGCTATACTCACAGATAAATTAAATTCACTTTGATTCCACAAAATTAATAAAACCGACTTACTGGAGCTAGTTAATATAACTGACTGATGCATGAATTTGCATAAGCGTGTATAAACATGCCTATTGCCTAAATAGACAAGACGCATTTATAGAAGTTCAAATTACATCCAGCACGTGATTTAATAACACCGACTGATTTTTTTTATAATATTAATATACTGGTTACTTTTTCATATAGTACGCGATTATTTAAAATCGTCTTATTAATCGTAGTATATAATCTTTTGTAAACAACAAATATCTTTATAAAATTTATTGATTAAAATATTCGAACTAATAATTTCTTAAAAATGTTTTTTTCTTTCTTCTTATTTTTTTAATTTATTATAAGTATATAAAGAAGTGCACTTTTAATATTTTTCTTAGTTCACAAACGAAACTGATAAAAACACACCATATTTTACTATGAAGTTTATTAGACAAATTCAAACTTTAGATATAGATAATATAAAATTCGAAAATGATAGACAGCAGTTAAGACATAGTATACTTTTGCCTAATACTATCCGCTGTATAATATGCGGACCTTCAAACTGTGGTAAAACTAACGTCATGTTAAATTTATTATTACACGAAAATGGTCTCAAATTTAAGCATATATATTTGTACTCGAAAACTGCTTTCCAACCAAAGTATCGTTTTTTAAGTCAAGTTATAAAAAGTATTCCTGAAGCTAAATTGTATGTTTATAATGAAAATAACGAAGTCCTTCACCCAAATGATGCTTTAAAAAATTCTATTATGATTTTCGATGATGTTGCGTGTGAGAATCAAACAAACATTCGAAATTATTTTGCTATGGGAAGACACCGTGAAATAGATTGTTTTTATTTGACTCAAACATATTCAAAAATACCTAAACAATTATTAAGAGATAATGTAAATTTTTTAATTATCTTTAGACAAGATGATATAAACTTGAAACATATTTATAAAGAGCATGTAAATACAGATATGGACTGGCTAAGGTTTAAAAAGCTTTGTTCTACAATATGGCAAGATCAGTTCAACTTCTTGCTAATAAACAAAGATTGTGCTATAAATAAAGGAAGATATAGACAAGGTTTTGACATATTCATATATTTTTAATGTTATTTTATGAATATATAGGTAATGCTTTATTCCAAACCAGTTACTTATAAGAAAGAAGTTATCAAATGCAGTCGATATTTTGCAAAACCAAAAAAAATGGCAGATGCAAATATTAAAAAACAATTAGTTAAAGCAGTTGATAGTATTAAAAATAAAATAAAAATGGTAAAAAATGAAGAAGATGCTGCACACTTAAAATTCAAAAAAGTTTTTAAACCTATTACAGATCCTTTAAATGCATTAACCAATTTAAGCGAGACAGGTAATGTTTCTGTTTTAAATAAAAGAAATGAAAGTAATAAATCAATTTCAGCGTTAGATTCTTTTTCTGATTATGAAAATTTTGATGATATAACTAAAAGAGATTCTAATGAAGATTCAGAATATTATGATTATGATGATGGTAATGACGACATGAATCCATCTGGAAAAAATATTGACGATACATTGGTATCCCTAAAGAAAGAAGACATAATAGATATCTATGATAATATTAACGTACCATTTGGTATACGTACCGAAAATAATAAACTTATGATGGGAGACTGCACCGTTCATTTATCTTTAATAAAGGGTTCTTCTAACCGGGAAAAATCATATAAAGTTACTATACAAAATAGGAATTACAATTTAACCCCTGGTTTAAGAGAACTATTAATCCGTAATAAACCTAACCTTCAACTTGTAACTGAAAATGATAAAATTAACTACAAAGCTATGTTAGATCTAACAAATGCACACAAACGAGACTTTAATCCAAATGCACAAACTAAAGGTGATAAGGGACTGAAATATCAAAAAATTATAAAACCACTGCTCACTCTAAGTAATAAACAAATTGATAAGAAAAAAAGTGGTGGGTTTCTACCCAAATTAAAATCTTATAAAAGTAATACTGACTATATTTACTGGGATGACCCAAATGAGTTAATTGAAAGATTAAAATTATTAATAGCATCAAAAAGTGCTGGTAATAGTAACCATGACAATGAAATAGTATCAATTATTGAAGAATTAAGAGAATCAGGCATTATTAAAGAATAAAAACCCCTAATTGATACATATTATAGTTAGTACGAATAATCACATTGGACATGAATGTCTGTTTAGAAATGCAGGGTGCAAGCAATTCAACTAAAAACGATTTTAGCACAGTAAATACATTTTTGCAGACCAGAAAAGATCCTGATTTAAATAATATTGAAAAAACAGACATTAATATTGCTTTGAACGATTGTATACAGAAAATATCAAATATCAATAATTTCATTAAAATTTTAAGCAATAAAATAAAAAACATTGAGAAAAATATTCAAATTGGCGAACTTGAAAGGAAAATAAATAGACATTATGAGCAAAATAGATATCGTAAATGAAATTCATAAAGATGCTAGAGTTAATTTTCCTCGAAGAACCGTAATATTAAAAGATATAGACGACCTTTGGCAGGCAGATTTGATAGATATGCAAGCACTATCAAAAGTAAATTCTGGTTATAAATACATATTAGTAATTATAGACGGATTTTCAAAATACGCTTGGGCAATACCAATAAAACAAAAAAATAAGGAAATTGTATCTAAGGCGTTTTTAAATGTTTTGAAAAAAGGACGTGTACCAAAAAATTTACAAACAGATTTGGGTAAAGAATTTTATAACAATATTTTTAAAATTATAACTGACAAACATAATATCAATCATTATTCTACATATTCAACTAAGAAAGCTTCAATTGTAGAAAGATTCATAAAAACATTAAAAAATAAACTATATAAAGAGTTTAGCTTAAAAGGAAATTATAAATGGATGGATGATACGCTTGATAAAAAAGTTTATGAATACAATAATACTTTTCATAGAACAATTGGACAATCACCTGCATCGGTGAATAATATCAATAAAAAAACTATTTTAAAAAGATATATGAGTATTTCTCAATCTAAAAAGAAAATCGTTTGTAAAAAAATTCGAGTTGGTGATTTTGTAAGAATTAGCAAATACAAGGGATGTTTTGAAAAAAGATATACTCCTAATTGGTCCACTGAAATATTTAAGGTTATAAAAGTACAAAATACAAACCCAACAACTTATTTACTAAGAGACTGTCATGGGCGTCCTATTTTAGGAGCATTTTATATCCAAGAAATTAAAAAAACAAAATATCCAAATGTGTACCTAGTTGAAAAAGTTATAAAAAGAAAAAGAAATAAAGTATTTGTAAAGTGGCTAGGGCTACCAGCAAGTGAATGTAGCTGGATAGATAAGACAAATATTTTGTAAATTCTATATGACGAAAGTATTATAATATATTTAAATAAGTTAAATATAAATTTAAAGTCATTTGTAGTTGGATACTGACGCTGTACAGATTACAAGTATATCAAGACAAAATAGATAAAGAAAATGGCTCGCAATCAAAATATTTCTTTAAATAAGAATAAAAAAGAAAAAACGTCTGTGAGAACGAAAACAAATATTAAACAATCTACAGGAGCAGGATTAAAAAATACTTTTAAACATATTGTTTCACGTACTAAAAAACACATTAAAAATATAAAACCCAAATGTAAAAAAATGTTAATGGAACTTGCTTATGCAACAGCTCAAGAATTAGCATCTGATTTGCCTGTGAAATTGCCACGTGTTATACCTGTACCTAAAACAGGAGGTTTTCTCCCACTTGTACCTATACTTGCTGGCTTATCTGCTGCAGGTAGTTTAGTTGGCGGTGTAGCTGGAATCAAAAAAGCTCTAAATGGTTTTAAAGTGGCTAAAAAACAATATGAAGAACTAAAAAGGCAAAATAAACAAATCGGAGTATGTTCTATAGGGAAAGGACTGCATCTTAAGCCTTACAAAAATGGTTTAGGAATTTTTTTTACAAAAGAAAAAAACTAAGTATTCGGCTACCCAGAAGAGCTTTGACAAATTTTGACATAATACGTTTCTCAAAAGATATTCCTTTTTTTCGTGGTGTATTTATGAGAGATGAATTGCCAAAAAAACCATTGTCAAAAGAATGTGGTGTTATCAACCTAGATAGTTCCAAAAATTCTGGTACTCATTGGGTAGCCTATGGAAAAATAAATGATTACATTGAATATTTTGATAGTTATGGTAATCTGAAACCACCGAAAGAATTCATTAAATATGTAGGACAAAACATACGATATAATTACGATAACTTTCAGCGAAATCATTTATATAATTGTGGTCATTTATGTTTGAAATTTTTGAAGTCGTTTTGGAAATCCAATCACAAAAATATTATGTATGTAAATAAATAATTGGTAGAAATAATTGCTAGGATTAACTTAAACATAAACAATTTAGATAAATGTTAGCTAGTATAAAACACGATTTATTGTAAAGTTGCTGTCATTAATTATTTGATTTCAAGCAAGAAAGTGCCTAACTGTGTATTATTTTGGGTAACTCAATTATGATTATTTTTAATAAAAAGCCAGTTCTTAAAAAACCCTCATTTATTTCACAAACCTTATTCAAAGGAGGAAGACGTTCACGTGTTACAAAAAAAGTAACTAAAAATAATAAAAAAATTCTTTTAGCCCTTGGATTTAAAGTATAAAAATGCTTAAAATTGCTGATTTACCGCAACATGATAATTCCATTGAAAGCTTTGAAATTCACAGCTACAATCCCTATAATAACAGCTTTAAAGAAAATGATGAAATCAGAATACCTATTCATCAGCAAGACGTTTATGTACTTCCATCTGGTAGCTCTATTTATATCGAAGGCTATGTCCACGTAACCGGTACCGATTCATTAGGAAAAAAAGTGAAGAAAGATGTTAGTTTTACTAACAATCCAATTCTTTTTCTATTTCAAGATATAAGATATGAATTGAATGGTGTTGAAATAGATCGCATTAAAAATGCTGGAATAACAACAACTATAAAGTCTTATATATCTATGAGTGCAGGTGAAAGTAAAGTTGCAGAAGTTTGGGGTTGGAACGTAAATGGCATCAAACATAAATATGAACACTTCAGTGCTATTATTCCTTTGAATAAAATACTAGGATTCGCGGAAGACTATAATAAAATTATTATTAATTGTAGACATGAGTTAATATTAACGAGAAGTAATTCCGTACTAAACTGTGTAACAATGGATAAAAATGATAGTGTTGATATAAATATACAAAAAATTCAATGGCGGGTTCCACACATAAAAGTTTCTGATCGTGACAAACTATTGTTACTTAAACATTTAGAAAAGGATCGTCCTGCACAAATAGCCTTTAGAAATTGGGATTTATATGAATATCCATTATTACCGAGAACAACAAAACATTCATGGTCTATTAAAACAGCTTCACAACTTGAGAAACCAAGGTTTGTTATATTTGGTTTCCAAACAGATAGAAAAATGAATAAAATTAAAAGCTCATCTAGTTTTGATCATTGTAATATGACTAACATTAAGTTATTTTTAAATTCACAATATTTTCCATATGACTCACTAAATCTGAAATTTGATGAAGGTAAATTTAGTATAATATATGAAATGTATGCCAATTTCCGTCAGTCGTATTATGGCTCCACGGTAGACCCTTTGCTTGATATAAGCACATTCAAAGAAAGAGCTCCACTGCTAGTAATCGATTGCTCGAGGCAAAACGATTCATTGAAATCTGGACCAGTAGATGTGCGATTAGAAATCGAGTGTTCTGAGGACATTCCTGATAATACAACAGCCTATTGTTTAATAATAAACGATCGTCTTTTTGAATACAAGCCATTAAGTAACATCGTTCGGAAGTTATCATGAATGTGATTGTGGATGTTCAGGGTTTTAAGAGTGAGAACAACAAATTTATTCCAAAGGAAATAGCTATCCTAGGTGAAAAGTGTAGCCTTATTTTATTAATAAAACCACCATATCCTTTTTATAGACTTACAAAGAAAGAACGTTCACAAGTAGCATGGATAGAAAAAAATAGAGGATTTTTGTGGAATGAAGGATTTGTACCTTACATTAATTTTAAATTTGTATTTCTTAATTACTTTGAAAATAAAAATGTATATACTAAAGGTCTCGAGAAAGTGGTGTGGTTAAAAGAAATATTAGAAACTGATAATGTGTATAATTTAGAAGATTTAAACTGTCCTAATTTAGAGACTCTTCACAAAAAATATATATTGTCAACAGATGTTCAATGCTGTATTTACCATACAAATATGTGCTCTTACAAAAATGTA
Organism: Emesis diogenia; assembly: GCA_018237745.1. Lineage (NCBI taxonomy): Eukaryota > Metazoa > Arthropoda > Insecta > Lepidoptera > Riodinidae > Emesis > Emesis diogenia. The sequence continues at coordinate 11,366 of DWSY010000011.1, forward strand.
TTTTGTCTTAAGAAGTGGTGTATAGAAAATGGAATAAATATTTTTAATAAATAGAATTATATTAACGAAAGCTGTTGTTTTCTTACTAAAATAAGTACCTTCGATAAATTTATCCCGTAATAAAGTTACTTTATCGAATCGATGAATTAATAAATATTGATGAATATTAATGAATAAATGAATAGATAAAAAGTAAGTAAAATTGTTCGTCATAATATCAATTACCTATACTGTTTCGTGAGTAGATGAATATATATTCATATATTCTCAAAATGAATAGATGAATAATGGAAATTATGGTAACTGACATCCTCCGTGATGTCAGGTACCCCAATTTCCAACTACTTAAGATAAAAAAGATAAGTTTTAGAGCGTCTGTCAGACGCTCTAAAACTATTGGCTAAGTTCGTTCAGACTACCTGCATTGTAGTATTTCGTTTTTACCAGACACCATAACTTGCAACTTTTGCTACGTAATATTCAATGCAATACATTTAATAATTCCTTTTTATTCTTCAAGTATCTTCACAAATATTTTTGAATATAAAAAATCTCGAAAATTTCTCATATTTCCGTCAAGGTCTCGAAAATTCCGAAGTTTGGGTCGAATCGCAAAAAAAAATCCTAACGTCCACATATTGGAGTAAGCTTTTTTGTCTACTTCATTCATACCCATCTTAGAACTAGCTTGAGTTTGTTGAGAGGTTACTCTGTTGTAAAAATTGTTATCTATCATTGCGGATTGCGCGAGACTGCTACGACCACGCTTCGATTCGTTAAGCTGACTGTTCATGGTTCTTCTGTTTGCACAAGATGGGTGCGCGTTAGTGATACTTTCTCCCATGTTAGTCCGGACTCTTTTGAAGAATAGACCATCTGACGTTCTTCCATGCAGTTCGAAAGAGGCTATACAAGTGATACTTGGTGGTACAATTCTGCAACACCTCGTCCGGTTTTTAGTAACAACGCTTTGCCTATTCCTGCCGCAATAACGTCAGTAATTTACACTGTTGTGCTCCGGATTGGAGGTTAAGGTAAGCGGAAACTTATGTATGTGGCACAAGTATCTAGCAACAAGGATAGCAACGCACCATGAACATCTTTGGTGGCTATAGGCGATGGTTATGTCTTTCCGTCAGGAGACCCATCTGCTTATATGCTATTTAATATTATAAAAAAAAGGAATATGCTGAACATCTTGTGGACATTGGCTAGCAAAAATGTATATGTTCGAAATGATGGTATTATTAAGTCGTAAGGAAAGACATCGTGTGAATTGGTCTTAAAATATTATATCTTAATAAACTTTAATGAGTATGAAATCAATTGTTTAGACTTTAGATTAACAATGCGAAAAGGCTAGTGGCCATTATGAAAACTAAACCTTTAAAACTACATGTTTGTTTTTGTAACAATAATAACTCGTGGTATTATTCACATGATAAAATTTTAAAGCGTGATTTAATATATATGTATATCTATATTAAATAGACATTACATATATAATTAATGTATTTTAATATGATAGAATAACAAACAAGATATACAGAGATGTTAATTTTTCGTTGCTATTCGTGGCGAGCTTTTCCCTCCAAACCGAAGCACGAAAATGCCAAGGTCTGATGCTATTGCGACAGGAATAAGTAAGGCGGTGGTACCAAGAAATCGGCGAGCGGCTGCAGAACTCTACCGCTTAGCTTAGC
>DWSY010000012.1:0-13058 GCA_018237745.1 Emesis diogenia
TGCGTATCACAAAGTTCTTTTCGCGGACCAACACTTTCAGCGGTCGCGGAACCGTCGAACTCGCCCAGATGAAGGACCTCATATAAGTCCAAAACTAGTCGGAACCTACACCGATTAAACGTGACTTGTAGCCGTTGTAATTAATATAAAACACAATGGACAGACTTATAACATGAAAGAGAACATTCGCTGGAAAATTTGCTACAGTAATCAGCGAGTGCAAATAATTGAATGGTTAGAGCAAGAAGAAGACAAAAACCACATTTGACAGCAATGGCAATTCAGATTTTATCAACCCAAAGATTCGAGTTGCAACAACATCCAGTTTTTTTATTAATAGGGCTTTCTTTCGACTGAATTAAATGAGGTTAAGAGTCACTCCCCTTTGATTTCGTTTTTATATTTTTACGCATGGTGATATTGTCAAAATTGTCATCGCTACCACTACCCGACGAATCTTGACGTAAATCCTGCGAATACGACTATCGTATGAATTGGCGTATCCGAGTTGTTTTCTTTTAGTTTCTTACTTTTGCAGGTTTAGCAAGTCCAAGTCTTTTTATGTTCACTTGTCATCAAACTTCAAAACCATTTAGCTTTAATATTAGCACATAACAGACAGTAGGCCTGGCAACATACTCAGTACTTCATTGACTCATCATTTTTGATATCATTAAAAGTCAGTGCGATTGAGATTCGATCTTGAGACTATTCGCCGTGTATGTTCGCAGCACCAATCGATTAATTTTCGTATATTATGTAGTTTCCAATTATTTCAACAAAGTAAATACTAATATTTTCAAAGTTCCTTTCACGGACTTATATCGAAGGATTATTACTGACACTATATGTCTATTATTTGTATATTTCTTAATGTTTTAGTTTTAATAATCACTTCAGCATACGTTTTAACGGTTTTACATAAATAATATACACAATTTGACACAAATAACTCACTGTTTATATTTATTAACGATTATTTATAACGGAATGAATAAAGTACTAGTACGAAAAAGTAGTAGTAGTAGTCGATGTACCCGAAGTTGATATGAAATGTGTTAAAATATTTAAAATAATTACGGTACCTTTCTGTTGTCCCACTAAAATCTATCACCATACATGTTTGATTGTGGTTTTTAATTAATTTGTTAACACCTATTTGACCATTATAATTGACAGTATTAACTCCAGTGTAATGAATCTGTAAATGTACATAAAATGTGTTTTTAGGTTGTTTACAAATATTCTTAATTATTTTTTTGGTGATTCAAATTACATTTATATTCAATTATAAAAGAAAGGTATAGTTAATTCGCTACTATACAATAGCTATTGAATCATTTAGATGCAAAAAACATAATGCAACGTCGTCTCTACTCTGATATTTTTATCATTAGGAATGACTTTTTTGTGCTTATACTAGAAGAAAGGCCGCCAAAAAAATAGTAATTTAGCTCGATAAGCACCCCTACTTTCACTTTTTAAGGTACTTTATACACCATTGAAATATATTGAAAATTATTAAGCTGTAACACTGTTTAAATAGAAATTTATTTTTCACTTTTAAAAGGTTCAAAAGTCCAACTTCTTATTTGTTTCGAAATCGCTTGCAGATAATATTTTTGTGTTTCTCTGGCCCATTAGGCGGAATTTGCTCTTTTAACACTCAAATATCGTCGTATTAGCCTATGGTTACGAAATATGGCTCCTTGTACAATAAAATAACATGGTAATAGTATCTAGCTAAACATCTGATTTAATAAATATAATATACGTAGGCCAAATTTAATATAATTACTTCCGAAATTATTAATGTAGAGCTCAACTATGATGGTGAATATATGGTAAGTTATAGTCCACGTTGATGTCGTTTATTGTTATATCCCTTTCTTTTAAACGTAAATAGGTACAGCTATTCTTTTATTTAAATTTTATCGCACATTAATAATTGTGATGTGTGACATATTCAAAAGTAACAATTATACTATAAAAGTATAACTGACAGTTGCCACCGTGGTGTGATGGCCAGAGCTTTTGCCTACTATTCATAGGTTGTTCAAAACTGTCAACATGACTGACTTTTGATCAACTGTATCATGTTTTTTTTTTGTTTCGATACAGACGTTACTTATTCTTCTTCTTGACTTATTTGCCATTCAAATTCGTAAACCTATATCACGTCACCGCTAATAATGCGTTTCACGAAGGTGCAGAATTCATTATATGTAGTATATTGTTAGTGGTTATCCTCAACGTTTTTATACGATTGAGTTATTGGAGAAAATTGAGTTGGGACTAACCGAGAGACACCATTTTTATACTTAAGTAATTATTTAAAATGGTACAATTTAATTCGTGAAACACAGAAAGTTAAAGGGACTCTTTTAAATTTAAAAAAGAATTTTCAGTTACTATTTTTTTAACATTTGCGATGTTAGCTTCACTTGAAGATTTTGATGGATTATTACTCACATCTCAACGGCTTTTGAAAGCTTTGTACTACTGATAAAACACGTGTTTTTGATAACGTTGATTCACTGTAAGTCGCTTAAATTTAAGTTCTCTTTTCACCTATATGTGCATGTATGGGTATAGGTAAAATAATTACATAAATAAATATGTTCTGTAATTCGTAACGTGGTAATTAAAATTTAAAGTTTAAGACTCAATTTTAATTTTTAATTTGGTAAATATACTACTGTCGTGTGTTTACATTGTGCGTTTATTTTGAAGACCATCTCTTAATAACAATTGTGGAGGCTACCTCCTAATATTTTTACAAAATTGTAGATTTTATTAAAAATAATACCTTAACAGTCAAACCAGGACCAGTAACGCCGACCGCTTCAACCCACTGTAATGTATTTATATCTGCAACTTTTCCTGTTTTTAATATTATTCCTGAATCTGAATTTAACTTTTCTTCTACTGGTACATAATAATCACCTCCCAATTTACCCTATAATATCGTTACAAATAAGATTCAGGACTTATGAAAGGTAAACATAAAACAAGTGAAAATATTCCAAATAATATAAGATAAAATTGCCATATTATAAAATTTAAAACCATAAGTAAAACTAAGGTAATAAATCGACTTAGAAGTACCTAGGTAGCCAGACATTTTTTATTATATATTTTTACATGTTCTAACATCAGACAGAACAACAGCAACCATTAACGAAAAAACAGTGAGACTTTTTAACAACAACATTAAGTTATATGAAATATATTTAAACTTACATGATATAAAATTGTGAAAGCTAAATCTGTACAAGATGTTTCGCTTAAGGATTGATCTTCAAATATTTTATCTTTCAGAAATATTAAATTAACGTTTTTCTTAAGTTCATTTCTGTGTTGATTTATCAGATCTTTTAACCCTGGAACTGAATTGTATGGTGCTAACACTGTTAGTTTTTGAACTGGAGATAAAACGGAAAGTGTCGAAGTTAATAGTTTCAAATCTGAAGGTGTTTCAACGGTCAAAACTCTTGAAGAAGTGTATGAACACGTTGGTTGCCATAGCACAAGCTCTTGTCTTGAAGAATCAAAAATATGAGAACTTATTGTGCGGTATAAAGTTATAGGACACGTATTTTTCATTTCCTTCACATAATTTTCTTTATTTATTATGAACGTATCACGTTTTAAAGTACAACTAAGCGTTTGACACATCTGTAATACAAAGATAGTTTAATTTTAATAAAATATCATCATGTTTTTACGTGATTTTAATCAACATGAATCATTAATATGTGTATCACATTGATTAATTTTGATCGGGATATTCTTATACTCCTTTTCCATTTTCTGCCGATAAATGTTCTAAATATATTAATTTTGACAAGCTTTATAACAACACGAAGTCTAAATTATTAACCTAACTTCAAGATATAAAATATTGTAGACACTCTTTATATAATCTTTAATTATTTTATGCTTTTGTGTGTTGTGTATGTTGTGTGTCTATGAATTTTTAAGTACGTATACTAAACAAGCAGATGCTCCTACTAATAGTATTAATTAGTTTACAAGAAGCCTTATTATCCTAATAGCAACGGGTACTGACTTTATTGCAATAGAAAAGGATGGCGGGCGAAAGTGATACCAAACACGGTTGGAACATTGCAGAACGCTACCTGGTGGTATTATTACTATTGGTAGTACTAGTTTTCTCTGTGATAAATTGAACAGAAATAAAAGATCAACTGCAGTTCTGACTACTGAATGGCTATACGTATCACCACCATCGTGGTCACTAAATGGCAGAGTCCCCAAAGTCTTGCCTGGGTCTTAGTATTACTGTCATAATTATTATATTTATTGCATCAATTTTGGTACAGTCATATTTCAGTTTGGAGAGTTATATAATCGGTAAACTTATGCGTGTTGCATATAATCTCGCTACTCGGCACACACACTGCAGCATCTGCTTGTTTGCTATCTAAAGATTTAAAAAAGTAGCCACAACGTTAGTGACATGTATTGGTCTACTTTCGCCTTTTAAGAGATTCCTAGCATTAAGGTAGATGATCTGTTCTTTTAATAGTGGCGAGGATCAACACAGGTAGTTCTACAACTATCATAGAAAGGCCACACCATAGGTATACTTAATTGATAGCTATCTTTTAGAATGGAATGGAATACTCTAATATATTTTATAATTCTGTTTATAATTAAATCGAATAAACTTACGTTTTCATCATTCGATAAATTATTAATAATCAAACAGTCAATATCTGACGAAAAGTTATAACGTCCTTGCAAAATGTCATCCCTAGATATATGTGAATAATTTGCTTCAAGTCCAGGAATGTCCTTCACATTGTAATTTACAATGCTATTCTCTAAAGCATTATTTATTTCCAAAACGTTGATATTTCTTTTGTTCAAGTTCTCCGCAATGATTTGCAAATAAATAGTCAATGATGTGGATTCCTGTCAATTAAACACTAACTTAGATTTATGTTAAGATTGCGTGGTCCCAAATTTAATTAATATCTATGAAGAAATTTACATGACGAAAAAAAAACTGGCTAAATTACTAACAAAAAAAAACTAAAAAACTAATAATTCATATATCATTTAAAATTTCAAAAGTTATATCTTACTTTGATGTAATTATTTGGCGGATAGAATGGGACAAACTGTAATGAATTAATTGAAATGTCTTCATTTGGTGACGGTAATTCTAGAAATTGAATATTCTCCATTAAAATACCTCCACAACTGAAAAAAATATATCACTAAATATTATATGTACATTTCTATACTTTTTGTCATTGACACTTGGTGAAACTCCATTTGTTTTTGTAATGAATTACACTTGTACTGTTTCAAAAAATACTTATCCTTTCCAACTTTTTTCGCTTAGTACGGCACTTTCAGGCCTATGATTTTATGTTGACATATATTTTTTTTTATATCTTACTACAGCAAACAAGTAGATGGGTCTCCTGATGGAAAGAAAAAGCCATCGCCTATAAACACCAAAGATGTTAATGGTGCTTTGCTATCTTGTGGCGAGGTCTAATGCCACATACATAAGCTTACCAGCTACCTCACCCTCCAAACCGGAACATGACAGTGACAAGCACTGACGCTATTGCGACAGGAATAAGTGAGACAGTGGTACCGGACACGGTCGAGAAAATGCAGAACTCTACTCTCTTACAAAGCCAGTCGGTCGGTGAAACCGATTGGAAAGCATGTAAAAACGGCTTTGTGAAACAATACAAGCGCAATTAAATACAAAACTTCACATACTTCATACACTTGAACAACTTTCAAATACAAAACTTACAAACAATTGTATGTATTTATTTTGTAAGATGGTACGCAATCATTCCTATAGCTTTGTTCAGACTTTGCTGATATTTTAGTTTAATCGAGATAATTTATTTGTTATAAGAGAATTGACACAATATTTGTTGCTTAGTCATGCTTAGTTACTTAATAAATACTGTACAAATGTACTGTGTAATATAAATACTGTACAAAAATAATAGCGTTGTTAGATGAACTGAGCCCAATAGTGAGTAACACATATTCAATCATTCTGTCCAGTTACAGCCTTCAATATAACCCTGCGAGCATAAAATTAGGCATAGTTCACCAGACCTACAAAAATCGATCAATATAGGTTAAAAGTAAAAAAACATTTTGACTACTCTCTAGGTTGGAGAGTTTCGCAATGTCTCCCTCGAGTATGCTACCACCGCCTTACCAAGTTCTTCTGCAATAGGGTCAACGCTTGTTATTAGAGTATTCCGGTTTGGAGGATAATGTAGCTGGTAAGCTTACAAGCCGCATTATCATCCCATTACATAGGAAGGGATTTAGCATCAACGGTTTTATATTCCAATTCTTTCCTTAATGCAAGCCATTTGCGTAAGCCATTACATGATGCAAAAAAAACTTTGAATGAAATGGTTGCTAATAGCTTATAACTTTATATTGTAACTTTTTGTATGTAACTGTTGTCTTACCTCGTACAATCATGAGAATCTATTACATTAGCCTTCATTACAACCACATTATGAATTGTTTGCGTTGTTGTCGATTCATGTTTTGCAACGTCTATGATAATTTTCTTAATGTAATTGGGCGAGGATATTGTGTTGTGCGTTTTCCTTAAAGTATTTAATTGCAGAATGCCGTCAATAAACGTCACCCAATTATTTTGCCATATTAGTTTGGCATCTGTTTGTGTAAAATTTGTGCTGTAAATACTACGAAAATCGCCTCTGGAACAAGGGTTTTTTTTAATTAAATTACTTTAAAAAACAATCGTTAAATTAAATTTGTTGTGCTCTCTAAATTTGTTGTTCATAAGAAATTTTGTCTGTATTATAATGCTTTTTGATTACAACACAATATATCACAAGTTATAAGTTTTATTTTGAAGATTAGTTATGAGTGATCGTCGTCGTCCCAGTTCGTCGGGGCTATATATGCTAATATTGATATCATCAATTAGTTGTACGTCATTAAATGGCGTTCCAATTTATATGAAAAAATGATGTGCAATGTCCCATACAACCACGATTTTGATATGTTCACGTGAACGTGTTAAATCAAATATGCATAGTTTCTTAATCAAAGGAAGTACAGCAATAAAAAAATATATATTTGTTCTCTAAACATTAATTTCTTTATATTGTAAATTTTAACACACATCTTATGATTCAGAAATAAATTAAATAACTACTTTTTTAAATTAATAATTTCAATTACCAGTACATTTAATGCTTATTATATAAATTAACAAATACTTACTCATAACCATAATCTCTCAAACTAAGTAACTGATATATTTCATCTGAATGTAGACATTCTGAATGAACATGTCGAATGCTAGTATCTAATGTCACAGGTGATATTTCTCCAAATATGTAGCCTTTTGCAATTAAAATCATGTCATCCATAACCTATAACATAAAATAGTATTACAGACATTTTCAGTCCTCTTATCTATATTTAAATAACATTATGTTATACAAGAAGATACATCTTCTCCTCTTTTCGTTATATTACTTTCGACTAACGAAAGTATTATTATTTATTATAGTTTACTTATATATTAGTACTTTTAAAATAATTTTATATTTCGGGAGATACATGTAAATGAGACCAAACAGCTCAGATGTCAGAATAATTAATGTACACAAATCCAAATCTAAAATAAAATAAATAAATTGGTTTACGTAATCAATGTCAAAAATTTAATTTAAAAATTAAAATAATAATTATAGATGTCAAGTTTAAACTAATAATTAATAATAAATGTCAAGTTTAAAATAATAATAATAATAATGAATTTGGATGTCATTATACAATGTCAACATTAACAAGTATTCTTACACATTATTTAGCACTTACAGTCATTTTATTAACTAACTATTAAAAATGTTTAACAAAGGTGAGCTATTAATTTCCGTTTGATCGTTTAACAGTTTCTGTTCACTCTTATATTTCTAACGTGCTTAAATTAGGCACCAGTCTCTCATAAAATTTGAATTAGTAAAATGATCTGTTTTAATTCGAATAACTATAATTAATATAATATTATTACGTTTTATATTTTCCCAATTTATGAAGAGAATATAAAAGTTTATTATTATTGTTATTGTTAAGTGTAAGGGGCCCCGTATTAAGTATAAACCTATAATTATGGTACTATGTGCATAAATTAGGCACTAGTCTCTCACAAAATTTGGTTTAGTAAAATGATCTGTTCATAGTGATGATCGGTACATAAGATAGTACTTGGATGTCGTTAGATATATTTTATTTTCAATACAAGAAGTAACAGAAAAAAACAAATAGGTACCTAATTAAGAAAAAAAATAAGTGAATAACTAAACGGTGCTTTGTACAAGATATGTTTATTATATATGTACTACATTATAGTGTGCGTGAATATGTGTGAGTATGTGTGTTTGTGTGTAAGTATTTGGGTACGGCTGTATGCTTCTGGGCGAATAATATGTATTTGTAAGTATGAAAGTATATGCGCGATTGAATTAGATTATAAGGATGGAACTATTAATTATTTTTTGTACATTGGTAATCTAGATGTTTTATCCACTTCGCAACCGTGGATTTGCATTTGCTCGATGTAAGTGAATATATGCTTAGGAAAGAGCTTATTTTATTACATAAGAAACTGATAGGTAGTTTTTTAATAATTATTATATTTATTAATTATTAATTATCATAGTATTACTGCTAATGTGTTGGTTTAGCTAATGAAAAGGCTTCCATAGTGTCATTAACACTTTTCGTCTTTTGAATTTGGTACGTGTGGTAACTCTATATGCTTCTTAAGTATAACTTAGAGAATACAGGTTTGCCTGGCTGTAAGTAATTCCAATGTTTTTATACAAATCGGTTGTGGGCAACCGATACGGAAGAAAAGTAGCGAATTTCAAAATTCCCCTTTGACTCTCTTGAATTCTTTTAGAATTATTTTAGCAGCACCGCCCCAGCATACGATACAATAGTTAATTATTGATTGACATAGCGCTTACCTTTGCTTGTTTTATAATTATTCTTTAGAGTAATTTTGGGCTTGTGGATATAAAGTATCAAATCGAGATTTAAAGTGTCAGATGACGATTTATCAAGTTCATCGTAAAGTCGAATCAAAATAGTATAGATACCTCTGCTGATTAAAATAATAATTTTCACTAAAACCCATTATAATAAAACGTTATGTTGTAAAGTAAGCTTAAGAAGTGTCTGTGCGTGTACTACACTACTAATGAAATCTAAACGAGTATTAGTAACAGAATCGTACTTCGAAATGACCAGTACACCTCTGTAGTGCAACATTTAGACGTAATGGCCTTTTGTCTTGTAGTATAGGCTGCGACATAAAGTGAACATCACGGAATTCAACTGATAATTTTTTAGTTTCAACTCCTAAAGTCATCGCTAACGTATCCCAAACGGATACCAACGTTGCAGCAAATGGATGCCGAATTTGTCCTGGAAATAAACAGATAATTATGATTGACATGTATTCTAAATCTGGAATTTGAACTTGATATAATTCTTACCGAAATAATAATTTACACCTTTTAATTGTACTTTAAACATTAGCTAAAAATTAACTTAACAAATTTACACCCGTATTTATAGAGAACCTTTGATTGAGTAAGGTAATAAGCATACACAACACTCAAGAATTACTTGACTTTGAAATATCAGTGCGTTGAATACAGCGCTGTGATTGGTTCTTTTAATGTTGCGTGAACATTCCCTACATTTGACACATTTCAATAGATAAAGTAGATGAAATAAATACAATTACATACTTTTTGGAGAGTAACTAAATAAAAGAGATTGTCATTCGGTACTCTATGTGGCTTTTTAACAAAATATTCTGACGTAAATCTCATTTTATATTATAATAATTTCCCTTAATATTATTCCATAAGTATGTTTAAGGCGTTTTTTTTTATTTATACAAATAGAAATTATAGTTAGTCATTAGTAAGCTTATTTTGTTAGCTCGCATTTTAAAAAGGGTAAACATCTTCTGCTAAATATGTACGCTATAGGCAAAGCGAAGATTAACTCGACAAAATAACAGGTTATCCCTATAACCGCAATTCAATGACTTAATCTTTTTTTATATATATAAATATATATCATAAGATCGCAAACAAGCAGATGGATATCCTGGGGTTAAAAGACAACCATCACCTATAGATACCAAAGATCTTAAAGGTGCGTTGGTATCTTGTGGCAAGGTCTAATGCCACATGCATAAGTTTACCAGCTACCTTACCCTCTAAACCGGAACACGACACCGACAAACACTGACGCTATAGCAGCAGAAATAGGAGAGGCGGTGTTAATAAAGAGAAATTTTATTTCCACCACCAGCCAGGAATGTTAAATGTACATAAAAATCAGCTGTAACAAATTGCAAAATGCATAAATTTACTGCCAATCATACTCTCAAAATCAGAATTTGACAGGGATAAGCGCTAACCGCAGGAATAAGTAAAACGGTGGTACTCAGATCTATGCAAGTCTTTGCTGAACTCTATCACCTAATCACCAGTTTTTACTTTTTTGTGGGTTAATTCAGGTGGACGTATTATGGCGTACTGTTATACCTATATACCTATACCCTTTATACCTTACCTTTCACATTCAACATTATGTTATACAAGAAGATATATCTTCTCCTCTTTTCGTTATATAACTTTCGACTAACGAAAGTATTATTATTTATAAAAGTTTACTTATATATTAGTACTTTTAAAATAATTTTATATTTCGGAAGATACATGTAAATGAGACCAAACAGCTCAGCTTGAAAATTGTTTAACTTTTTAATGATATCAGTATCGGTATCAATATTAATGCTGTAAATATGTTACACTTTCATTACTCAACTGCTGAACCGATAATTATGAAATTTGGCTCAAAGTTGGGTCAAAACTTAGTTTCATATTTAAGCTATTTAAAAAAATCAACCCCCAAAGATTTGAAATGGCGGGCGAAAGTTTGTATGAAAGATCCTCTTTAACATTAAGTATTTGCTTGGTTGGTATTGGTAGTATTGTTAGCAGTAATAATAATCATGTTCCTCTTACTATGAATCGTGGCACATTCTTTACGATATGGGCCAGAATATCATCATCTTTGTTCAGGGATTGAAAGGAGGGCTGATAATAATTTCTTAACACAGCCTTAGCGGGAAAATACAAGTGAATAATAATCCTTGCATTAGCAATATATTTGAAGGACCAAAATCTGCATTCGAAAGGCTTACTATCAAAAAGGAGACTGGTGGAAGGGGCCCAATTGATATATTTTTATTTTATTTATTAGTTTTACCAACGTTTGCATAGAATTATAAAAAAATTAAAAGCTTGAATTCTTATAAATATGAGCTTATTGTATCAAACAATTATAGGTAAATACCACATGTGTTTTAAAATGGTCGATACTTAATGATAATAACAATGAGATTGTTTATAATAATGACAAGAGAAAAAAAAACAAGAAGATAGAAATTAACTTTATAAAAATTAAATTAAGATAAATAAGCATAACTAAAACATTAAAAAAAATATAAAGACAAAACTAATCTTTCTGGAGTCTGTAAAAGATTTTGCGGAACTTGTCAGGTGTCAGATTATATGTCAATATAACTGCAATACTCGTTGACTACTTTACATAGCCTAGGTAATGGAGGGTTCGCACCTGCAACAGTTCTTCGTAATGGTGGACATAATGGAGTGATTTGACCTCGAGGACTAGCTCTCGGTACTCGAAAGCCAACCTTTTGCATAATCCAAAGATATAAATCACACGTAGCAGAAACAAGTAAACAAACTAAAAAAAAATTCACACAAAATCTCGCACTAGTACACTATAAAATATTATCACTCTTTCTTATAATAAATACCCGCCGATACATTTCTTGTATCAAGAAAAAATAAACACAAAATATAAGCATTGGTAACCTACAACAGGACAAAATAGATAGTTGGAAAAAGAAGATACTTCGCGGCAGACACCTTCATGACTTATTAAAAACCCACATTAATACAATATCATCAAACAAGTGGCTTAAAATAAAAAGAAAATATTACTGGAAATCAAGGGATTCATCATAGCTATACAAGATCAGATTATCTAAACAAAATACTATAGAAAAATATCATAAAAGAAGCTACCGTCATAAATAATAAATGCCGGAGATATCTTATCAAGCAGAAACCATAACAGGAGCTGTACTACGCTCACATAGACAGACTACATTCATAGACATAACCAGATTGCAAACATCATCAATCAAAAACTAGCCATTAAATATATACTTATACAAGATAATGACACGCCTTCCTACAAATATATGCCACAAATTGTCCTAAAAAATAGCACACACAAAATGTAGTATAATCGACCTATTCTTACAGACACGACTATCCACTACAATAGGCCCGACGGAATTCTTCAGGGTAAAACAAAGAAAATTACTTACCTTATAGACATAGCAGTATGGACCAACACTCATAACCTACAAAAAAATCAGCAAGCATTCAGACCTTAAAGATGACTAGAATATGGATACAAGACAAAGTTTATGTAATCCCCAAAGTTCTCTCCGCAACTTAAAATTGAAAAACTCAGAAGAAACCAACAATATCAGTCTACAGAGCGCCGCCATCCTTAATACCTGCTGAATCGTGAGGAAGTTTATGCAAACCAACGAAAACATTAGCCCAAATTAAATAAAACACTGCATTTACTTCGTCTTTACACCCGTAAATGTAGAAACACCAGCACAAAGCTGAAAGAAATAAAGAGATATACAAATAATAATAATAATAATAACATTTTAGATACTGCTGACACATTATCCCACCCTGTTAGCTACTTTTAGTAGCAAAAACATAGACGCCATATTAGTTTCAGAATCTTTTCTTAAACCCTCTTTACCGTCCCTTCAGTTTTCATTGCCTGGTTTTATTTTAATTCGAAACGATCGCACCGGTAAGTGGGGTGGCGGTGTAGCTATTGATCTG
>DWSY010000013.1:0-12889 GCA_018237745.1 Emesis diogenia
CAAATTCGGCGATAGGAACACTTTATTTCCAGTGGCATAGCGTTGACCATAGACTAATAGACGTAGGTGAAATTGCATGAGCGAGACCTATTTTCTTTCATTTACCCAACAAATCTATTTTCTAAAGAGGTCTCGTGAGGCCCCTTTGAATGCGCGGCCATGCGCAAGTGCCTAAGTATATTCTCTATATTACTATGCGAACTAGACCTTATATTGATATACGGTCTCTATTATCGTACAAAGATAAAAATAATATTTTTCGATCGACTTCCCAAAAAGGAGGATATATTCAATTCGGTTGTATTTATGTTAGTTATCCCAGAACTCCGTTATTTATAAACCGATTTGAAAAAATATTTTTCCTTTATTTTTTTGCTTCTCGTGTTGTCCCATAAATTTTTTTTCAAGATTTCAAGATTTTTCAAGAGGATACAACGGATTCCGACGGAAGATTTTTGTTTTATTAAGTGCAAGTTATAATGTTACAATCTACATCTTATGAATATGTTCTACACAATGCATCGTCGGCCCTTGGTGAAAATGCATATCCATTGTTATATGTAGCGTTGCCAGGCGTCCGGATAAAGCCGGACATAGTTAGGCTTTTTGATTGCATGTCCGGCCAAAATAAACGGTGTCCGTCTTGCCCGGCTTTTGTTAGGCTTTTTAAATTTCGCAAACAAGCGAGCACTGCCGCCGAGCGTGGCCGAGCGTAAGCGACGAGAGTCGACTACCGAACCGAAGTGCCGCCCGTCGCCCGCTCCCCTGCGCTCTGCCGTGCCGTGCCGGTATTGTTCATTCCTCGATTGATAGCGCGCGTGTTGTACGTTTCGTCGTCAGTTTCTGAATTTAGCGACAATAATGTTGGTAAGTACCTATTATTTGTACTGTATTGTACTATTGATGCTACTTCAAAAGGTCTTATACATTTTATAATGTATTTTGTTCATATTATGACCAATCTATCGATAATTTCAACCAACTTTTAAAGTGAATAATACTTGTCCCAGAGTTCTAGATAGTAACATAGTTATTTTATATTTTTATTTGCGTGTAGAAGTCTTTTTAAAACAAAAAATTTGAATGAAAAATTCAAACTGTAGGTTTCAAACACATATCGTGCCGCACGGTCCGTGCGCCGTGCGACTGTAAGTAATATGATGACAAACAAATAAAACGGTCATTTTCTTAATTTTCAGATCTCAAAATGCCAAAGAGAAAATGTATTTTTTCAGAAGAATTAAAAATAAAATATAAAATGTTTAAGCCAACTGCAGAACCGTCGGAGGTGAAGTGTGAGCTTTGCGACCAGTTAATATCAATAGCCAGTAAGGGAAAATATGACCTTGAAAAGCATTTAAATACCGAAAAACACCGCAAAAATATTAGGACTTCTGGGTGTTCGTCAAAAATAGACAATTTTGTTACAACAAGATCGGGACCAAAAAGAAAAGTGCAAGCGGCTGAGGCTACTTTAGTTTTTCACACAGTAAAGCACAATCAGTCATTTAATTCATTAGACTGTACAGTACCACTTCAAAAGTGCCTTTATGCTGATTCAAATATTGCGAAAGAAGTAACCTGTGCGAGAACAAAGGCAGAAGCAATTTTGAAAAATGTTCTTGCACCATATGTTTTAAAAAATATATTGGAGGACTTGTCGGATATAAAATACATAAGCGCTTCGACGGACGCAAGCAATCATGGCGCTATTAAGTTATTCCCGCTGTTAATTCAGTATTTTGACTATCAGAAAGACGGAATTCAGGTTTCCTTAATAGATATACAATCAAAACAAAATGAGACATCCGAAACGATATCTAATTACGTCTACGATTCACTGCGTGACAAAAACCTCTCAGACAAACTAGTGGCATTTTCGGCTGATAATGCTGCTACAAATTTTGGCGGCAAAGACAGAGGAGGACAAAATAATGTTTTCTTTACATTAAAATCTCTAACGAATAATCAGAATATAATTGGAGTCGGCTGTGTTGCACATATTTTTAATAATTCTGTCCACAGTGCTCTTGATTCCTTACCACTGTGTTTTGAAAGTATTGTCATGCAGATTCACAATCATTTTGCTACATTTACCGTACGTACAGAGGAACTCAAAAGTATTAGCTCAGAATTAGACATTAATTTTAAACAAATACTTTATCATTCAAAGACGCGCTGGCTGAGTCTTTTTCCAGCTGTAGAAAGGATTTTACAAATGTTTGAACCTCTTAAGTCGTATTTCCTAAAAACGGAAAAGAATAATACATCCAGAACTTTGAGAGAATTTTTCGAAAACGACCTTAACGAAGGCTATTTGTGGGCTGTTCATTCTTTCATGGCCATTTATCAAAATCGCATCAAAGATACAGAGATGGCTGATGTTTCTGTAAATGAGGTTTTGGAAAACTGTTCTGAGATAATCAATAGCATAAATGCAAGAATTGAACAAGAGTTTTGCCCATTGAAAGTGACTTCCATTTTGCGTAAATTCAAAGAAAACAACCAAAATTCTGAACAGGTGACTGCGTTTAAAGAGGATATTAAAAACATGTACATTATTGCAGTACAATATTTACGATCTTGGACTGAAAACTTGTACAAAGACACAAAACATTTCACATGGATGACTTTAAACGATGTTCCTGAATGGAATCAAGTTTCCGATACTATAAGTATCCTATCGCAAAACAACGTTAAAATCGACGATAGTAAATGTTTTGACCAACTGCAAAATCTTAAAAGTTTTCTGAATACTAACAAAGAGAACGTTGATTTCAAGAAGCTATTAGCACATAAGAAATGGGTAGCCTATTTTAAATCGATAATAACTCAAGATTGCTTTTCAGAATTCCTAACTATTTGTCAGTATTACTTTGCTATCCCAGGACATAATGCAAATGTTGAAAGAGTTTTTTCCTTGATAGGTCAGCAATGGACGAAAGAACGCAACAGATTACATGTTGATACTGTTGCCAAAATGTTGGTTGTAGAATTTAATTTAAAACATTTGACATGTAAGGATTTTTACAACTACATTTTGAAAGAAACTGAGCTCTTAAAGCAGGTTTGGACAAACCAAAAATATTAATAATTATTTTTATTGTGTAACTCAAAGAGAAAATGTTTTTTTTTTGTTTTATATTTTAACTTAAAAAGAAGTTATTTATTTTTTTTACTTAAAAATGTCTTATTTGTTCATAAACGTTTAATTATCTAGAATTTAATTTTATTGTGTAACTCAAAGAGAAAAAGTTTTTGTTTGTTTTATGTTTTAACTTAAAGAGAAGTTATTGATTTTTTTGTTAGTTCAAAAAGTATAATTTGTGCCTTTCTTATTATTTAAGAAAAATTCAAATTGTGATAAATGTTTAAGTATCTAGAATTTAATTTAGACTTATGACTATTTGACTGATTAATAATAAAGTACCTATCTAAGACTGATTTGGCATTCGATTTTATTAATTATTTCACTAGAAATTAACAAGATTTACAATACTAATCAAAAGATTTTACATAAAAAATTTTTGTCGTACCTATTATTACTAAGACAAAATCCTCAATAATATAAGGTGTCCGGCTTTTTTAACCAAATGTCCGGCCAAACTGGCTGTCTTGTCCGGCTATTAGATTTGGCGATCTGGCAACGCTATGTATGTGAATAGCTATAGGCGGTGGTAATCAATTATTATCAGATAAACCTCCTGTGCGCTTATCCCCTGTTAATACAATGTCTTCATATTGTATTCACAGATATGTTGCTCACAACTAGATGCTGTAGAGTTACATCGAAACGTGGGACTTTTGCCGGAAGAATGTGGAGACATTAATGGAGATCGCATCATTGGTGGTGATGTCGCCGGATTATATGAATTCCCATGGATGACTCTACTTGCATTTCACGTGGGTATGTAAATAATTAGTTACATAAATAGCGTACTAGATCGCTCACGGTGGAGAGAAGTTTACAATCCAGATAGACTTTGCTTTGCTCCATCTATAGCGCTCATACAAATAACCTGCAACCGATTTTATCACAGTACATAGATCCTAGACTCCAGACGTGGTATCTTACGTCTATGTATATTTATTGTATCTATGTGTATTATATTGGTTTTCAAAAAAATAACACGGGATTTGACAAAGCCGTTATTTTGGCGACCATTAAATACCACATTAAAAAACGACAATTTGATGGCTTATAATTTAGTGTCAGTAAAATGAACAGTATGTCTCACTTACTAAGCCATATCTCATAAATAATGGATATCTGGAGGCCACTATTTGAAAATTTCTTACAAAATATGGTTGAAACAATATCAAAATGTCATCGCCTTTAAAGTGATTAAGTAACGCTTTCAGAGAAACTCAGTATATTTGGTGGTGCTGCTAAGTACAATGGTCACTACAAAACAAACCAATCACATATCAAAGTAGTGCCTGAGAATGTTGGTGAAATTCCTGGACATCGTCGAGACGTCAGCGTGGTTGCAAATTAGCACTGGAACTTTCAAAACAATTTTACAGTGTATTGTTTTTAAAATCTAGGTTCCTATACTTAATAAATATAAATAATAGCGGAATTTTGAAAATAACACTTTTCTGGCTGCAAATTCTATTGGATTCGCAATCGTGACATGACAATATAGTTATTTCTCTAAAATTGAGTGCAATTAATGTAGTCAATATGAGGTTTCAGTGAGACGGTTTGCCTCGTGAAACAATTAAACATCTTACATACTTTACTAGCGGCCCGCCCCTGCTTTGTATGGGTATAAAATATACATATAAAAATGTACCGGCAGCATTGCGAGTGGAATTTATAAAACGATGGTTTTAAATACGGTCGCGACGTTGCAGAACTCTACCACATAATCACCATACTAGGGACAAGTTTATCTATCTATGGCCATCTACAAACTATCTAACAATAACACAGTGACTTTATTTATTAGATGTTCAGATTAACAGAGCACTAAATGAGAATATTCACATTGTTTTGCTATCTATAGTTTTAGACTAGACATTTCCTGAAGGCGTGCCATCGCATTGATACATCAAACTACTAACACTACATTAATCTCTTTAAATTTTTTGCCATCATTTTTCATATGTACAACACATATTCTGCTATCCGGGACAGAGACATACACAATATATTAAAGTCATTAGACCAATCGATTCGTTATTCAATCGATTCGATTCGGTAGTCAGTAACAAGCTGTTTTTTAATGTTAGAAATGGACTTTTCAATTTTATTCATTTGTGTACATTTATTTAGATTTCTTCTTCTTCGTTTTCTAAGGCAATAAGCTCGAATATATGTGTGGTGGAAGTATCATCAATTCTCGATACATACTGACTGCAGCACACTGTGTTAGATATCAAAGTATAGCTGGTGTACGCGTCGGAGAATATGATATTCGATTCAGAAATGACTGCGTGGGAGAAGGAAAGTTTCGTGTGTGTGAATCTCATTTGCAGGTAAAGTTTAGATAATATTTTATTATTGTAATACCATAATTCACCAAATGTAATTACTGTAACACTTGCTTGGTCGCTCTCCTGAAATCTATGACCAAATTAACATCACTTGGAATACTTAAGAAAAAATCTTACTTATTCTTGAAAAACTGGTAAAACACTGCAAGAATCCCGATATTTTAAATATCCTAAAGCAGTGATAATTACTGACCTTATCTGTACATTATATAATCTTCCTGCCCATTTGCTCCCTCTTATATAAAAATATAGGTAAGTCTCTATAATTAAACGTCTCCATTACAGTGGAAATATTCGCATGACTGCATAATTTCAATTGTGTTGTGCCATACTGAATGTTCGATATCCTGATGAACATCAGCCGTTTTGACTTTTTGTTAGTATATTATTTTAATATACAATTATACCTACATAAATTCAATTGTCTGCTCATTATCTTCAGTTATGATTAAATATTTGATTTTATCTACAGTTTAATTCATTATCGTAATTTTTAATTTTATCTCTAATTTTGTCATTTACTTGACGGTTAATTATCTTTATTTTTGATTATATCTCTGATTTTGTCTTAATTTGCCCATTCGCTAACTTTATTTATGATTAATTTTCGATTACCATTTATCTTGGCCCGTAAGTTTTTCCCTCATGTTGATCCAGGCCACTTTCAAAGAATAGGTCAACTGCCTTTTTCCTGGGCATCTCGTAACACGCAAAAAAAACAAATACGGCGTTAGCAACAACAGGGACAGCTTTGTGAGCTAAGTGTGTCCTCATACTTTTTATGCCTAGTATAATAGAAAGTAGCTTTTGATGATGGAAAAAAATTATCATGATATCATTGTTGTTTATACCATAAGATAGAAAAAAATTGGAAGTTTCTCCTACATCATAGAGATAACCAGAACTTATTGACACCAAAAATGTTAATATTAATTATCTACCTCACTCTCTGAGCTGAAATCCGACAATGATAAGTATTGACTCCAGTGCACTAACATTTTTTTGCATTGCAATACAATAAAACCATTGTTTTAACAGTGCTGTAAGCAAACGCTTGAATGAAAGTTAGGATCCCCTTTTAAGTGTAATATCACATGTATTATGGAAGACAACCTAAGAGAAAAGGGGAAAACCAAAGAGTTAATATTTATAAACATATTTTATTTTAGTATATAAACATAGAAAATGTAATATACCCAAATGTGAAAGGTCAACTCAACGATATTGCACTTCTGCGACTTCAAAAGCCCATCGATTTCAACCACGGTAAGATTAATTTTTGTTTATGGCATTGGCCAGCCAATTGGTACTGATATAAAACCTTATACTGATAGAAATAATTAATGAAAAAATATTATAATCATTAAACGACGATTTCACATCAATGAAGCAAAAATGTAGTAGGCATTACGGTAGGAAAAGACAAGGCCATATAAAGTCTTACATGATATATTGCAAAGTTTTAAATATATTTGCCTCTCTTCCAGACATTGAACCTATTTTGCGACCCGAACGTGCAAATAAAGCGCAGCAAACATGCAATACCGAGGGGATATTGAATCGTATTAACATATCATTTTTACTTCCTACAATTTACTGATGATCTACTTGAAGCAAACACTAAAATACAATAAAATAATAAACCTTGTGGTTACCCTTAGCTCGTTAACTTTGAGTATATTATATAAATTAGTGGTCTCTCGCTGATTGAAATTCAATCTGCGTTAAAATTCTGTTTGTTGTAAAGTTTGAAATTTCTACCATTTTGTCTCTTACCATCAGGGGACCCATCTGCTTACGTGCTATCGTATGATAAGAAGAAAATTTTTTTTTTTCAAATGCACGGTAAAGTGTATAATATTTTTCTTTTTATTGATTTTTATTATTTATAATGCATAAGAACAAAAATATTAAGTTTGTGCATTTCTTCGCCTGATAGGCTAAATGTCATACTCAACAGTACGCACAATATTCGTAAAATTTGTTTTACGTATGAATGTTATAATGTTAATGGTCACTTTTAAAACACTTTCATACGAATAGGGCTCGTCATTATCATACTATAGCATATAGATTTTATCAATGATTATCCAAATGCTTATTACATTTGTATGTGCAGGCAGTTTTGTAATGAATATTTTTTATATATATCTTGTATATATAATAAAATTAATTGCTGTTCTTTAGTCTCGCTAAAATTCTCGAATGGCTGAACCGAATAGGCTAATTTTGATGTTAAAAATAAAAATCATTAATTTAAAATAATAAAAATAACAATCTCCTTTTCCAATACAAAACGTTAATAGTTGTGAAATATTTGTTTTTTTTTATTATATATTTAGAAATAAAATGCTGTCACTTAGTAGTCGAATATTTAAAGATGCGTTAAGAAATTTGGATGTTTCATTGCTGTAGTTGGTTGTCGAAAATATAAATAAGTAAATAAATTTTAAAACGATTATTAAAATCTATCAGTTTGTCAATGCGCCAACTATATTAACTGTTGTTGTTTCAAAATGCGAAGAAATTGAAATCAATCAAATGTGCGAAGAGAATGTACGTCAATATTATAAATGTATATTTCCAAAAAAATGTGCCCTTTGTCGATTTTTTCCAGGATTGTATAGGAATCTATTGGATAATATCAACAAGGGTGATACGATGTTCACCGGGTCATTTAGTCATAAATACAATATCTGTAAATTATATTATTTTTATTTGTGTTTAATGTTTCTTGAATATATGGTAAGGATATTTTATTTTTTTTGTTTTCCTTATTTGTCTTCTTTTCCTTTACCCCTTTTTTGTTATTTACTATTGGGACAATTTGTCCATGTGTAAAAGTTTATAAACATAATTTATGATCATTTACAGAATCAACCTAATTTCTGGCCTCCATCGCCGCGTTTGACAATATTTACCGCTTATTAAGTATTTTATTCTATATGAATATTTGCGGAATGTGATAATCTAATCTCGGTCCTTATAATGTAATAAACCTTATAAAACTCGTACTGTCTTATTACACAAAGAAACTTGTCATAACAAAAATAAAATTATTTACAGACAATGTAGCACCAATTTGCTTGCCTATAGCTAAAAACTTGAGAGATTTTTCAATAACTGGTGTGGATGCAAAAGTAGCAGGTTGGGGATTGACAGAAAATAAAACAGATTCCTCCATTCTCCTGAAAGTGAGATTACCAGTAGTTAGTGACGCTAGTTGTAGTATCAGCAGGTAAGGGTTTACATGTATATTTTGAAGTTAGAAAGTAGCAAACGAGAAGTTGTCTGTTTTGGTAAAAAAAAAATATTTTTAGACACCAGTAATATAAATGGTGCATTGCAATAATTTTGGCTTCAATATAATGTCACAAGTATCGGGTACCTTACTTATAACCGAATTAACATATTATAGTCGAATGAGATGATGCCAAATTCTACAACTTACTATTGATGATGATGGTGTAATATTCGCCTGACAGCTACTTGATAGGAAGATAAAAATTAAAACTAACGTGATTCATTTACATTTAAAAAAATAAACCATTGCAATAGACGTACATCGTGAGTGTGGAGCTCGTCGTTTCGGGTAAGTTACATGACCGTGCTCATAAACGGCGATTAGAAATCTGCAAACAAGTATATTTGAACCATTTACTTTGTAAATAATACCAGATGATTTGTTTTGCAACATAAACCAAGTTTTGTAACTAATAGGCAAAAATTGAAGTTAATAGACAAAACATAAATAAAATTAGATAAATAGGGGTCTGACAATGAGGAATAAACAATAACGAACCATCTTAAAATTTAAACTTAATATAAATATTTGTTTTATAGAAGATGAGCAATTGGTTCTACAAAGGATTAGTATGGAGTAAAAAGTGCCTCGAGTGAATTTCCAGATATTTAGATGGTGAATGGAACTTTCAGTTAAGTCGTGATGTCCGAGGGAGAAAGTCAGCGGCAGGAATTAATCCAAATAGTTCCTCGGAGCACCTCTTTCTTTCCTCCGTGGTAAAAACGATAGGAGATGCAGGGACACATGAGTGCTCAAATTTATACCCCCTGTATTCCAGATCAGCCGGAATAGATATCTGTGTCTCAGTTAAGAAAGGCAAAGTAGGCTTAGCCGTCTCAAGGTGGTAGTGGTACGTTGGTACTTATTATTCTGTGGTAGTGGGTTGCATTTAAGTCATATTGGACTGGATGGATCCCTAACGTTGCAAATTCCATATTAAGCGCGGTAGGACATGTCATAGATGGTTTGTCCATTTGCCTCAAACGAGAGTCTTTTTAAATTTAATTTAAAACGCCTAATGAAGAAATAAGTTTACAAACACTTTTACTGTTTTACAGCTTTTTATTTATTGATACTAGTTGATTTCGCGACTTAACGCATCCTCACATCTCCTCCATATTATTTTATACGTAATTTGTAGCTCTTAGCTTACGTTAAAATACCAAGCTAGTATTAACAAGTAAAGGAGTGTAAAGCAGTTCAAGGGTTTTTAAAATTATATAAATTTTTCAATAAAATTTTATGCTGCAAAAGCGGAAGTATTTTGGACTGCAGTATTCTAAATTTTATTTTAGTCAGTAAACATATAGTGGTGACGGATTCACTATTCCCAATATTAAAACCTTCTGCCTCTTTGCTAAAATGGTTGGTAACTGCTGAATTATCAAATAAAATAAACATTTTTTCATGAAAATTGTCAGAAGTCTGCAGTACTGCTAGATACTGTCTACTGGTAAAATGCAAGATAAGGAATACGTTGCACTTATGTCTTGACTATTATTTAGATTCTGGAACGTCTCGTCTAGTTGTTGGTACCACTGCCTTACTTATTATCGCTATATTGCACCGTCGGTGGTTTTCGCGGTTGTATTCCAGTTTAGAGGGTAAAGTAGCCAGTAGACTTATACAATTGACGCACTATTGACATATTTAGTGTTTGTAGGCGCTGGTTTTCTCTTTCCATCAGAAAAACCACCAGCTTATTAGGAAATACTGTAAAAACATACTCGTAACGAGTGCAGTTCTGCCTTCCTAAACCACAGTATCAATTGTAGTGTATCAATTTACATGTTTTGAAACATGTTCGTATAAAGAAAATTGCGTTTGAAAAATATCTATATCAATATAATACGAATGCAGTTTCCTTTTTTAAATTAGCTTTATTAAAAAGTGCTTCATTTGTTTTCAGGAATTATGCAAATCAGTGACCAATCAATTAGTTCTGTGCTGGAACATTAAATAAAGACTCTTGTGACGGAGATTCAGGTGGTCCACTAATGATTGAGAGTAAATATCGAAGCGTGTACAGATATATTCAATATGGAATTGTATCACGGGGACCAACTGAATGTGGCAGATATGATCGACCAGGAATTTACACAGATGTTCGAAAACATATGAAATGGATTTTGGATAACATAAGTTAATAAACTGTATTAATGTTCTTCAGCTTTATTATATGTATAGATTAAGAAAACGTATTTTATATCAAAATAAACAAGCTATTGATTCGCCTGATGGAAACAAAATACCATCACCTACTGACGCCAGAATTGTAACGGTTCATTTATATCTATGTGACAGGGCTGAATTGCTTAAAGTAGCCCTTACATGGGAACACACCTACGATAAACACTTTAAGTTATTGAGACAGGTAAGGTGGAGGTTACAAGACCTGGAATAGACTTTGCAAAACTCTAGCATCTACTAAACATCTGAGACTTATTAGCATTGTTTTGTTTTTAGAAGAGATATAGCCGTAAATCAGTTGATTTTCTTGAAATAATTTGCGTTTTAATAGATTTTTGTATTCAAATTTACATTCGCTCATCTTACGATGTGCAACAGTTAACTGTAGAAAAAAAAAGGCGCGTGTGATTTTTTTGATATGATTATATTATATATTCTAGGTATGGTATGGTTCATTTCAAATAAATTATTGCTAACTTAATACTGGTCGTAACAACATTAATTAAATGGGTACATTTAGTTTGGTACGTATATGTATATTAAACACTAACATTATTATTATATATATTTGCAGCCTGCTATTATATATATTTATAACACATAAATATTTCAGTAGGAAAGTATTACTTGCATGTTACTTTTAAATACTCAATTCGCTTGTATTTTTTTATATTTGTTACCTCATAACTCGATCAGTTATGAACCGATTAGAACTTTTTTTATGTTTAACAGAATATGCTTCTCGTGTGTTCCACATATTTTTTTCTAAAATTTGATGAAAGGTTCAAAGATATGGGCGAATATTTTTACTACACTTAAATTATAATATTAGCATGAATAGTTTTTTTGCTGACATTACAAATTTGTCATTCAACAATAACAAGTTCAATAATATTCATAATTGCCTTACTTGGTATGTGATATGGGTATAGTTTAGTGCTCATTAAATCGCAACAATTACGGTGTAATTATACGAAGACTGAATGAGCGCTGACTCAAGCACATGATAAAACTTGTTTATTATTAAGATTTCAAATAAAGGCTACTTTATTCATATCGATTAAGAAGCAGGTTTTAGTAATTTTTCAAGCAAAAACAAGATTATTTTGTAGCATCATTGTGTAAATGATTTGAATGACAAGACATTTACTTAGTGTTTGTCGTGTATTAAACTGGCTGTGCCTTGCAGCCCGCCGCATTATAAAAGTTCTTGGTGATTCCGCGGGATCTACATTATTTCCGGGATAAAATGATTCCTTTGTGTTTTTCCAGGTCACAATCTAAGTGTGTGCCAAATTTCATCTAAATCATTCTATTCGTTTTTGCGGTGAAAGAATAACAAGCATCCATCCATACTTAGAAACTTTAGCATTTATAATATAAATAGGATTTGCGTCAGCCCTTCATTTTATCTGTATTTATTCAGTGATAAAAAGGTATTTTTACATAAAAATAAAAAATATATAAACTTGAGACATTATCTATATTTATAAAACATTTTCTTGTGGGACGAATTAATGATAAAAAATGTAAAAATGTCTGTTTATATAAATTAATATAAAATGTTATTTTACCTGTAAATGAGATTCACATGTAAAAAATCTGCCTTATCCTTGGCAGTCCGTAGCGTACCGTACATCGTACTCTCCAATTCGTACACCAGCAAGATCCTGATACTGTACGCAGTGCGTCGCAGTTAATATGTACCGGGAATTGATAACACTTCCAGCACATCGGAAATATAAGCCATAACCTAGTAAAAATAATAATGATCATTAGATCAACGTGTATCACCGAAATGTATGTCAATTATATATATATATATATATTATATCATTAGATAGCAAACAAGCAGATGGGTCCCCTGATGGAAATAGACAACCATCGCCTATA
>DWSY010000014.1:0-12666 GCA_018237745.1 Emesis diogenia
CTACGCCTGCGCAGCTGTTCCCGACGAAGGTCACCGGAGGACGTAAGGTTAGTCAAACCCCAGCAGACTTTTGTACAAGCATTACTTGCGATTACCACGACTATAAAACGACTCTTCATTGTAAAATTACATCATAAAATCTTAATAAATTGATTAATCCCTGAATTTCCAAACATTTTAATCGTCATGAAATACACTTTCTGCAAGTACATATAACTTTGGTAGCTATAAGTTTTATACTTAAAAAAATCGTATCAGAGTTCCAAGGTAGCGGGTGGCCCGGTTTATTTGCAGATGAGTGTATTTAAGAATATATATTAACAAATACAAGATGCCTATAAAACGCACTCCTCCTTCAGCTATCCTTTCTCCAAAACAGGCCGGTAATATGTAACCTACTAATTACTACAAAGACTACAAAATTCATTAGACGACCAGAAAATCTCTGAAATTTTTGCATCATCACTGTGATGCACTATCAGCGCAAATTAAAAATCTTGAAATGAGACAAAATTGAGATAAACAAATAATCTCAATTTTACGTTGCTGATTTTGAGGTATACTGTTATACATAATATGTCTACATATGAATACTTCAGAAGTTCAAAGCCTATTTTATAATTCAGAGTCTTAGTATTGATGGGAAAGTGTGGGCTTCGGCGATGATTGGGTGAAACTATGGAGTTTTCGGGTTTTATAGGATTACTTGGACATCGCCGTTGTGCACAACTTCCGCTATGTTTAATTATTAACAATTTTCTTGAATACTCTTTATTAACAAATAAAACAGTCAATCTGGTTATTGAAATTCAAAATCAAAAAATATTTATTTCAAGAAAACTTATTACAGGCTCTTCGATGACCCTTTCAGAGCTTCTAGCGAATCAAAACACCGAATCGTGCTGCGTGCTATGATTCCTTCAAATAGGTAAGTTATAATGACAGTCTGAAAAATATATATTATTTCCTTAAATATCCAAACTATATTTTAATACCAACTTTTTTTTATATCATAGGATAATAAAAAAAGCAGATGGCCCTCCTGATTGAAAGAGAAACCATCGTTTATAAAAACATGATGACAAAGATGTTAATGGTGCGTTGCTATCCGTGTGGCGAGGTTTTAATGCCACATCCTTAAGTATACCGGCTACCTTACCCTCCAAACCGAACCCGGGCCCCGTCGATGCGTAGTCAGAGTGGCTAACCACACGACCAACGAGACGGTCAAACAACTTAATATACATACCGAAATACATATACATACATAGAAACTCTTCATTCACTAAATGAGAATTCTCAAACATATGCCCAACCTTATAAAACCACTATAAATAATTTAAACAACTTTGTATAATTTATACTCTAAGGAATTACGAACTTTATAATTTAACATGCACAACTTACGAATACTAATATTTACAACAACGATTTGTTTTATACACTCATGATGTCACACACCAAATTTCTACTTACATACAAACTGTGTTGTCGTTTCCCTGTGTTATATCCTTGCGACTACAGCAACTTACAAAACCTTTATTGAATTTTCCTAGAACTTAGCGACCATCTATTTACTTTTTTTTCTCACAAATTTTCCTATATGACTTCTCGCCATCCTTTTTAGACTTTTTTTTACTTTTAAAACCAAATATCAACTCGAGGGTAATAATTATGTACCTATGTAGAAATAAATTATTTTTTAGAAATTAAAAAAATATGTACTTTATGTCTTTAATTAAATACAATGAAATTATTTTATCATACATAAAACAATTTTAAATTATTTAACTAAGCGAGTGCGAGTACTCTCGGCGCCCTTTCAAAAGTTTTCGCCCTTACAAAAAAATCATGTCTGTTGTATGGGAGCCTCCTTTTTAGTATTTTTTGTTATAGCAGCCACTGTGAAACAATGTGAAAATTTCAGCTCAATAACTATCTCACAGTTCATGAGATACAGCCTGGTGACAGAATGACAGACAAAGAAGTCTTCGTAATTGGGCCCCGTTTTACCCTTTGGGTACGGCACTCTAAAAACACTTGTACCGATTGTTTTTTCTTATAAGTGTTTTGTTTTAATAACAATGCTGTTGAAATAGAATGAGTACGAATAAGGGTTTCTTGTATCAACCCTCGGCTAAGGCACTATAAGTAAAAGCCAGTGCAGCCGAAAGTCAATCACGAAAAATTATTTTTTAAGAATAGATATTTTATCTAAATAGCTGATATCCGATAAGCGCTTGGAGATAACGATTGTAATGAACAAACGAGGCCTGTGACGCCGACAGTGACTTATTAATAATAAATTATAGATAATTTAAACTTATTAAAAAATAAAATCAATTCACTATTAAAACTGAAACAACGCAGTGGCCATTTAGCTCTGAAACAACGCATAGGACTTGGTATCATGTGTTCGAGTGGCTTTAGAAAGAGATAGAAGGTAATTCTTTATTTAATCTTTTGTTGTAACAAATAAACACATAATTTACGCTTAGTAAAAACACTGAAAACTAACTTCCACTAGTATTTCTTGAACCTTTTATCGAATGGGAAACATACTTTGTCAAAGGAAAACAAAAATTTTAAAAATCATTTCATAAATGACCAAGTTTTGAGGTAAATTTTTAAATTATAAGTTGTTTTTGTTATTGTGTTTTGTTCTACCACAGTAATGATTGCTGATATAGGTTTTTTTTTTATATCATAAGATAGCAAACATGCAGATGGGTCCCCTGATGGAAATAGACAACCATCGCCTATAGACACCAAAGATGTTAATAGTGCGTTGCTGCCTTGTGGCGAGATGTAATGCCACATGCATAAGTTTACCGACTACCTCACCCTCCAAGCCCGAACACGACAGTGACAAGCACTGACGCTATTATATTATATTATAGGCGATGGTTTTTTCTCTCCAACAGGTTGCTTCTTGTTTGCTCTCTTATGATATAAAAAATAAAATGAATAATTTTGGCATATTCACCGTGCATACACAAACACTTTTGTATAGATAATGAAAACATTAATTATCTAAGTACTTTTGTGTTAATCATCTCTATGGTCTAATGTTCAGTGTCGGCGTTGACTTAATAGGGTTCCAGTTTCGATTCAGGCAGACAGGCCAGGTAGGGTCAGGCAATTTAAAAAATATGCATTTTTTTCCAATTTTAATTGTATTTATGTTTTTAAGATTTTTTAATTCATTCTTCATTAATAAACATCGATAAACCAGATGATCCTGCCGTCCTGAAGCTTCTCGCTATTGGCTATATTGAAAACAAAGATTTTTCAGATGTAAGAAGTGTAAACATCAAAGTTTGCTAAGTAACAGTATTTTAAGTTTTGAAAAGCTGTCCATTTTGTTCTCCCATTGAATACAATTTTTTAAACTCCAAAATAATGTCTTAACAAAAAAAACAATTGATTAAAAATATCAACGTTGAAGGAACGACTTTGATTTTGCGGCTGCATCTCATACTATTGTGTTAGGCATTAAATTAAAGCCAGGCAAATTACCCTGTATTCATGTTGTAATTTTTGAACGCGGTTTGTTTCCCGCATACTTCTACAGTTTTTTAGATAAAGAGGCCTTACGAAACTGACGTTTACATTTGATTTACCCTTCGATAGGAATAAGATAACGGCACGTTTTGACGCCATTTTGCTCAGCAGAAACAGTATGCGATATGGCGCGCGCGAAAAACAATAGATTTGAACTAGAACAGGAATTATACGACGAGAGATGACGAGGAACTTATGGTCATGTTATATATATTAACCGATTTGAAACATATATATAAAATTTTTTTTTGACGACATGATTCCCGTGTTCTATTAAAATTGTAAAGATCTGATAAAGTATTAAAGAGATACCGGTGGATGTTAGGTTTTAGTAGTTTTACTACGTCTACATTATTATTCAACAAATGTTCTTTTTCACGTGACGTATTACACATTGTGCAGCCAAAGAAACACAACAACAACAATTGAACTGCTCGATGGTAGTGACAGATTGGGATAATCATCTGCCTATTATGAACTGTCTAGCACAAAGATCATAAGACTCTTCTAAAGTGGCTCAGACTAATCTAGGCAACGGGGATGCGACAATTAATTTTGACTGACTTATGAACAACCAACTTATGATAAATGAACTAAAATGCTGTCTTGTGATTGGGTCAACGGTTTCACTAGTTTTTCTTTTCTCACACATTATTACAAGGGAAATCCATAAATAAAGTTCCATTGATATTATTAACTCTTTTATATTTGTTTTAGGGTATTTCATTCGTTAATTACTTCAAGTATATTTTGCATATGGTTTTGGCATTATGAAGCAACGGACAGATTGCAGAGCAGACGGAAGCAATAAAAATACTAAAAATGTTGACATAGACCATAATAGTTCAGAACACATATTGTCATCAAATAAACTGCCACCAGGAAAATTATACGAACTAGTGCTATTTATATATACGTTAATTAATAATACAAAGAAACCGTTTGATCTTGGGAAAGAAATAAAGTTTGGAGATAAATTTGACGATTTTGTTATAAGAGAACGTGAGAATAATTATTTACAATACACTTTTATGCAAATCAAATTAGTAGACGATAGCAGTAATAGCGATAATTTTATTGATTCTAATGTCCTATTAGGAAAAAGAAAAATATCTTTAAAAGAAGACGACTTTAAATTACAAAAGTACTTTAAATCTTACCTTAGGATTAAAGATCAACTAAATTCAAGAGATGATAAAAGTAAAATAAAAAAATTGATAATTTTCACAAATGCTCAAATTAACGAAAATGAATTAAATAGAAATACAGGTTGCATATGCTACAAAACGACATTTAAGCGGGATGTTGTACCCAACACGAACAAAAATGATGATAATACCAACATAGCTTATGAGTTAACTAAAATTAAAAATGCTTTGATTCAAGAACTGAAAATGAACCTAAAATCAGACGTTATAAGTTTAGTTGAAGAGTTGGCTGTGTATGCTGCAAATAACAAATCAGAAACGATGACCTTAGATAAAGATTATTTAGCGTACTACCACACTTCACTTATTGATGAAAATATCATTCAAATTACAACGCACCAACAAAGCAAGAAAATTAATAAGCAGGCAAAGTTCACTCAAGATTTTATAGACAATCAAAATTTGTCATATAGAGCACAAAATATAAGAAATAAACTAACAGATATATTCAAGAAGAAAGGAATAACTATACATGTATTACAAAAAAATTTGCAAGAGGCTAAATGGGCAGTATCAGATGATTTTGATATAAGGCAAACAAAAGATTTAATATTTTTGCCAAATTATGACTTAAATGAAAAACAAATTAATGATTTTTTTGGTATGCTTGAATTAAGGACAAAACAACTTAGTATTAGAGAAATATTGAACATTATTACGAACTTGGAGATAAAGAAAACTTTTTTGGAATATTATGATACTGACCCCAAACTTATAGAATTTTTAATTAACGATTATGTTCAAAATTGGAAAAGCAAAGAGTCAGTGCCAGAAAGATGGATTTTGAACGACGATAGATCAAAATTTATTGAATCATTAAAAATTAAGATTTCTAAACCAAAAGCAGAACATAAAACATTAGAACGTATGAAATTCTTAGAAAGAATATGTAGTTCATATAATATATATTACGAAGACTCTTTTTTATTCGATGATAGTCATTTTAAATTTACTTTTATAACTATCAAAACAGCAAGTATTATTTTAACTTCTGCAAAATTGATACAATCTTTCAACAAAATGAAGAAAAAAAAAATTATCTTTATTGATTTGGACCACCTATTACATCAAAAAGAAATTATTAAATTAGTAGATGCATTTCGTGGTGACGAGTTCAATTTATTAGTTTTATCTTACAATTGTATTATTGACGACTGTGTAGTCAAAGAATTGTTCAATCAGTTAATAAAAATAACGAATGAAAATAGGAAAAAGGTAATAATAAACATTATCCCCATAAATGAAAAATCTCTTATCCCAAAATTTGTTCGTCCTAATGAACATGCTGAATTTAATGACACATCATTGGGACTTCAATGTCTAAAAAATACTTTTAAAATTCTTGAACAAAAAGTAATTGTTCAAGACCAATCTCTTAACTTGAAGAACTTTCTGGATGATTCTAATATGGGCTATAATTTTATAGATACAAACATAATAGAAAGCTTAATCACCAATAAGGAAATCAAGATTGGTACTAAACCGCTTAGAATCAGTGGCTTAGAAGGTGCCTATTCTGATTTCATGGGAAATATTACTATTGAAACTTTTGTGTATAAATTATTTTTCGAGAACGCAGATGACATTTATATTATTAATGGTATTCATGGTTTAAATAAAGAAAAAAAAAATTATAAAGTACCTGAAAGGTGGAATTTTAGATGTAATTTAAGAATATTGAACATATAAGCAAATACACAGAAACTTTAAGTGAAAATAATATCACTAAACAAATTGGCAAAAAAGTACAACTGTGTGATTTTGTTTTAAGAAGTGAGCACTTTAAGCAAATTTGTTATAACAATCCTGATAGAAAAATTTATTGGATCACTATACAAAATAATAGCACTGTACCCACTTTAGAACAAATATATAACCCTGATTTCTATGTAACAGGTAAAAGGTTTAATGATGAGGTGATTATTGAAAAAAATGTAAAAACCTTATTAGCCAGTGAAAAACTTTCTGATTCATTTATTATTTATCTGGAAAATAAAAAAGAATTTGTGAATTGGTTGGAACTGGCTGATAATGAACAAACATATTTTGAAGAAAATTGTAAAACTAATAGAATATGCTTCTTCGTTTGCAAAGATAGTAGAAAAAAAATTTCAGAAGAAGTGATAAAACAAAATATTCCATCACAAAGCTTACATGTGCTAAAATTTTATCAAAACGTTCTGGTTTGGTATGACACATATGGCTCAATAGAAATCTTGAGTAAATTTAGATCAAAAGCTTATTACAACACGACAGCTCTATTGCACGAAGAAAGCTTAGTTCAAAAAGTTAGTGATAAAAAAGTAATAGTTATTGCGGGTGATCCGGGAATAGGCTAAAGCACAGCTTTAGTTAAATTATATGAATCAAAGTACATGTCAGGATCAGGTGTTACAGAATCAATAGTTCAATCACATTGGCTAATAAGAGTAAATTTAAGAGATAACTTAGAGGCCATTAAAAATATAAATATAGTGTCAAGCGACAAAGAGAACATAAATAAAAATATAGCAAATTTTTTGTGTCAAGTTGATAAATACTTACATGCTGATTTTGGCAGCTTATTATTAAGTATCGCCTTGAAAAAAGAAAAATTCATAAAACCTATATTAATATTGTTTGATGGATTTGATGAGATTCTTGATAAATCAGATAGAGAAAAAATTATAAATTTATTTAAAAGTATAAAAGATGAAACGGTCGCAAAATTGTGGATTACTACACGTCTACATTTTGAAAATGCGTTAGAAAATGCTTTGTCAAGTTTTGCCATAAGACTTGAAAAAATGAATGAGGAACAAATATTAAAGTTTATAAAAATACATTTATGTAGCAAACTAAGTCTTATCTTAAGTTATGAAGAATTACAAAATATTTTTGATAATAGTAACAATATTAATTACTCAAAAATTAATGAATACGCTGATGCATTCACCAAAGTAATTCAAAAAATATTTAAAGGTGATGTAAGTCAATTCATTGGAACTCCTTTACAACTTTACTTAATGTTGGAAAATTCAGCAAAACATTTTCAAAACTGGGTAAAAAATGTTAATGCTCAAACTCCAGACTTTACTTATCTAGGTAGTGATATACGGGCAGTTTATGAAAATTTTATCCAAAGAAAATATTACATCTACTTTAAAAAAGCAAAAATCAAGGAACATTTACGACAAGAGCAAGAACAAATTATTTTTAACAACTATCACAAAAGTTTAGCCAAACATTTAATGTTTAAATCACTTTTAAGTAAAGATTTGGATAACTTTAAGGATATAATATTAATGGTTGGGGTCGTTAGATTACATGAAAATGTAATGGAATTTCTTCATCCAACTTTTAGAGAATATTTTGCCGCTGAAGAGGTTTTCAGTTGGATAGTCAAATGGAAAAAAGGGTTTAACTTATATGTAACGAACTTTTATAAACAGAAATATTTATTGGAAGAAATATTATTAAAGACCGAATACAAAATGGTTAGATCATTTTTAAATATAAAACTTTTAAATGAGTGCCAAGAAAATACGCAACTCAAAGAAGTATATTATAATAAGGATATTTTATTTATTGCGGCTAAGGAAAATCACGTTGGCATCATGAAGTTTATATTAGGAAACTTTAGAAGGGCTAATGTAAATGAGTAATATATTTTACCATACTTACATTCACCAATTCGTCACTATATACATATACTTATTAAAGCAACATATTTACACGTAGCAGTTGAATTAGGTAATTTAGAGATGATTCAATTTCTAATTAATAACAGGGCAAATGTGAATTCCAAGGACAAATATGGTGTTTCTGTTTTACATACAGCTGCTAGGTTTGGTAGAATAGAAACAGTTAAACTCCTTGTAAAGTGTGATGCGGACATAAACGCTAAGAATGATAAAGGCAAATCAGTTTTGCATAGTGCTGTCAAATATAATAATTTTGAAATATTTAAATTTCTAATTGAAAATGGTTCTTATATAAATGATATTGATGACAAAGGAGAGTCGATTTTACACTGCGCGGTTAAATATAACAGATTGGAAATGATTAATTTATTAGCTGAATGTCATGTAAAAGTTAATACGAGCTATACATGTGGAACATCAGTTTTGCATAGTGCTTCGCAATTTTCGAACTTGAAAGTAGTCAAATACTTGGTGAACAATGGTGTAAATGTCAATTCCAAAGATAAACAAAATAAATCTGTACTACATAGTGCTGTTGAATCTGATAACTTTGAAGTAGTTAAATATCTTACATTAAACAATGCGGATGTTAACTCAAAAGATTTTAATGATGAATCGGTTTTGCATAGCGCTGTTAAATGTTCAACTCTCGAGTTAGTATGCTTTTTAAAAGAAAACGGTGGTAACATTTACGCAAAAGACAAAAATAATAAATCAATTCTGCATTGTGCTGCTGAGTCAAACCGTTTAGAGATTGTCATGTTTTTGGTAACATGTGGTGTACCTGTTAATGAAAAAGATAATTATCAAAATAATTCGGTATTGCATGAAGCAGCAACAAATGGCAACTTAAAAATGGTTCAGTTTTTGATATCAAAAGATGCCGATGTTAATGCAAGAAATGCATGTGATAAGTCTATTTTGTTCAATGCTGCTTCGTCTGGTAATTTAGAATTGGTACAGTTTTTAACAGAAAGAGGTCTAAGCATTAATGACAAAGACAAATATGGCACATCAATTTTACACATCGCAGCTGAACGAAAATATTACAAAATGGCTGAATTTTTAATCAAAAAGGGAGCAAATATCCATGCCACCAAATATTTCGACAGAAGTTCAATTTTGCATAGTATTGCTGAATATACTCATTTCAATATTGTAATGAAACGTCAAAAGAAGAGTTATAAATTTTATAATTATGCTAATAAAATTGCAGAATTATTAATTTTGAAAGGAGCAGATATTAATGTTAAAAATTATACAGGAAAGTCAGTTTTACATATTGCTGCAGAGTTCTACAACTGGGAATTAGTCAAATTACTTATTGAAAAAAGTGTGTACTTCACCACTAAAGACAGGGTAGAAATTTTACTCAGAGCGATCGAATCAGGCGACTTGGATATGGTTAAGATGTTGGTAGAAAGATACACAGATCTCATTGCAAATTTTAAAACAGGAAAAACTATTTTACATTATGCAACTGAATATGGCGATTTGGATATTACTAAATATTTAGTCATGAAAGGCGCAGATGTAAATGCAAAAGACAAAGACAGTAAATCAGTTTTACACTGTAAATCTCTCAATCTGGCTACCGTTAAATATGTAGTGGAAGCAGGAGCTAATGTTTTAGCAAAAGACGGGAAAAACAGATCAGTCTTGCACTATGCTATAAGTTTTTATGACTTGGAAAAAGTTAAATTCTTTATAGCCAAAGGTGTGGATGTCAACAGTAAAAATAAACAAGGTCAATCGATTTTGCACAGTGCTATTTATTCTTTGGACATGGTAAAATTATTGGTACGATCTGGTGCAAACGTAAACTCTGTAGATAACAATTATTCATCAGTACTTCATAGTGCTGCTAAGTTTGGCGACTTGGATATTGTTAACTTTTTAATATTGAACAGCGCAGATATCAACGCTAAAGATATTAATAACGTATCAGTTTTGCATTATGCTGTTGAATCAGGTAACATAGATTTGGTAAAATATTTGGAAGCAAAAGGGCTTGATATAAATGCAAGAGATAAAAACAACGATTCCATGCTACACCACGCTGTTTATTCTTCCAATTTGGGTTTAGTGCAATATATTGTAAAATCTGGTGGAAATATTAATGCAAAAAACAAAAACAAAATATCAGTTTTACACGATGCCGTTCGAGCTCGTCACTATCAAATAGTTAAGTATCTGGTTGGCGAAGGTGCAAATGTTAATGCTGTAGATAAATCCTATAAATCAGTACTACATCACGCAGTTGAAATTGGTAATGTAAATATTGTGCTTTATTTGTTGATGAATAAGGCAGATGTTAATGCTATTGATATGAATAATACTTCAGTTTTACACACAGCTGTTGATACCGGTAACTTGGAGATTTCTGAACTTCTTGTAGCGGAAGGTGCAGATGTTAATGCAAAAGATAAAAATAACAAATCAGTCTTGCATAAAGCTGTTACTATCTATTACTATGTAGCTCGCTTAAAGATTGTTCAATTACTTATCACAAAAAAGGCAAATGTAAACGCTTTTGATAACGAATATAGATCAGTTCTTCATGATGCAGCCAAGTGTGGGGTTTTGGATGTTATCGAAATATTAGTAAAAAATAATGCGAAAATTAATGTTACAGATATAAACAACGTATCAGTTTTACAATTAGCCATTGAGTCTCGTAATACCGACACGATTAAATTTCTTATAATGTCAGGTGCAGATGTAAATGCAAGAAATAAGAATAATGAATCAATTTTACACAGCACCGCTGCATCTGGAAATCTCGATGTGATTAAATTATTGATAGCTAAAGGTGCAAATGTTGATGTAAAGGATGAGCAAGGCAGATCAGTTTTACACAGTGCAGCATTGGAATACTATAATTTTGAAATTGTTAAGTTTTTTTTAAGCATTGGTATAAATGTTCAAGAAGTAGATAGAAATAATAATTCAGTTTTGCATTACGCTGTGTATTCTTCAAACGCTGACTTAGTAAAATATGTCATAGAAGCTGGTGCTAATATAAATGCTAAAGACACGAACGATATGTCAATATTGCATCATGCTGTTTATGCTCGTCACTTTGGTATTATTAAGCAATTGGTAGAAATGTGTGCAGATGTTAATGCTTTAGATAATAATAACAAATCAGTCTTATATTACGCTTGTGATCTTGGCGAATTAGATATTGTTATCTTTTTGATATTAAATAAAGCAAATGTTAATATTAGAGATATTAACAATACGTCCGTCTTGCACGCAGCTGTAAAATCCTATTACATAGAAATCGTAGAATTTCTTGTAGCAAAAGGAGCAGATGTTAATGCAACAGACAATGATAATATATCAATTCTTCACAATTCAATTATCGTCGGTAATCTAAAGATTGTAGAATTTCTCATTAGTAAAGGGTCATATGTAAATGCTTTAGATAATAGATTTGAGTCACCGCTTACGTATGCATCTAAGTGTGGTGAGTTCAACATCGCAAAATTATTGATAAATAATGGAGCAGATATTTATGTTAAAGATTCAAAAAATACCTCGGTTTTACATAATGCCGTTCAAACGAGTAACATTGACTTGATTGAGTTTTTAGTAGCCAAAGGTATGGATATTAATGCAAAAGATAGAAGTAACCAATCAATACTACACACAGCAACAAAAAATGACCCATCTATTAGTGTTGTCAAACTATTAGTAGGTAAAGGTGCAAATGTGAATGCCATAGATATAAATAATACTTCAGTTTTACACAACGCTGTTGGATCAGGTAACTTAGAAGTAGTAGAATATCTAATAGAAAAAGGTGCAGATGTTAATGCACTAGACAAAAACAGTAAATCAGTACTGCATATTGCTGCTAGTATAGATAATAAAAAGATGCTAGAATTACTAATTGCGGAAGGGGTTGATTTCAATGTAAAAGATGATGACGGAAAATCAATTTTACAATATGCTGAGGAATCAAGCAACATAGAAATGATTCAATTCCTAATAAAAGAAGGTGCAATCGGAGGTAGCAACTGCCAATGCTGGTTAAACTTTAGACATAAAAATTCAAACAATATTTCTGTATAGCAAAATCATATAATAGTAATATAAATATGATATTCAGTCAGATGCGTGCTTTTAATTTAGACCTATGTAGTGTAAGGACGAGGAGCAAGATTGTGTCCAGTGCTCATGTAATATCATTAAAGTGAAAGCCA
>DWSY010000015.1:0-12504 GCA_018237745.1 Emesis diogenia
GATTGCCATATACTGTTATGTGAGATTGTGTCGAAAGCTTTTTGATAGTCAATGTATGCGACGTATAAAGGTTTTTGGAATTCCTGGTATTTTTCAATAATTAACTCCAAGGTATGTATATGATCTATCGTACAAAAACCCTTTCTGAAGCCAGCCTGCTCGATGGGTTGTTTCATTTCTAGTGATCGGCCTATTCTATTGTTTATTATAGTAGAA
Organism: Emesis diogenia; assembly: GCA_018237745.1. Lineage (NCBI taxonomy): Eukaryota > Metazoa > Arthropoda > Insecta > Lepidoptera > Riodinidae > Emesis > Emesis diogenia. The sequence continues at coordinate 217 of DWSY010000015.1, forward strand.
AAGATTTTATACACCGTTGGTAATAAACTAATGGGCCTGTAGTTGCCAATATTGTTGGGATCTCCTTTTTTATATAGCAAAATTATGTTCGAGTCTGACCATTGGGATGGAGTTTCGATTGATTTTATTATCATATTGAACAATTTTGTTAGTGGTTCAGAAAGTAAATTATATGCTGTTTTTATAGCATCATTGGTTATGTTGTCGGTGCCTGGGCTTTTTTCGGGTTTTAATTTCATTATCGTCTTTATAACTTCTTTGCACTCTATCGGAGCAATATTTTGAATTAGTCTTACGTGTAGGTAGGCTTCCGTGCTAGAAGTTTCCGAGTGGGTTTTATTTTTAGCACAATATAATTTTTTGTAGAAGTCTGTTGCAATATTTATGATGTCTTTTCTGCTGTATTTCGTGTTGTCCGCATCCTTTAAGTTTTCGATCCAAGCTTTATTTGTCCTTAATTCTTTGTATCCTTTTTTTATGCTTCCATTTTGTTGTAAATGTTTTCTAAGGGTATTTGTTCTGTGACTTTCGTAGTCTCTTTTAATGTTCTTGCTTGTTAGCTTAAACAAAGCTTTGAGCTCGTTTTTCATGGAACGTGTTTTATTACTCCTTTTCTGCAGCTCGTGCCTTCTTCTTATTAAATTTTGTGTGTGTTCCGATAGTACCTTTATCGATTCTGTGTTGTGGTGTATTCTTCTTGCGTTACATAGGCTAAGTTGAATAATGCTGATAATTTTTTCGTAATATTCTTGAACTGTACAATCTGGAGGATAGTTGTGTAAAGCTGGTAGTTGATTTTTTATCAAATTTTTATATTCTTTCATATCATCTTCTTCTGTTTTTAGAGTACTGTATCTGTTACCGTATTTGGCTCTACTTTTTATTGGATTTGTAAGGGTGATTTTAGCTCTAAGTGATCTGTGATCTGAAGGGTAGCTTATGCTTAGCGTTTCTATATTTTGAAACATTTGTGGTCGGTTTGTCAGTATAAAATCTATTTCATTTACCACTTGGAGAGCTCCAAGTCCATCTCCTTTTTGGATTTTTCTTGTAAAAGGTGTTAATTATAGCCAGCTTGTTTTCTAAAGTGAAATCAACAAGACGCTGTCCCCTAAGGTTTCTGTTTCCGTATCCGTTTCGTTTCATTATTAGATGTTCTCCGCTTTGAAGCTTTCCAATTTTTGCATTAAAGTCTCCCATCAAAATATAGTTTTTATGCGCTATTTCAATGGCTCTGTGCATGGTTTCATAAAATGCTATGATTTCTTCTTCATCCGCGGCTTTTGTAGGAGCATAAATTTGTATAACGGTAAGCATTTGTCCCGGTAAGTTTAGATGAAGTAGAGCTACTCGATCTGAGAGTCCGATGTAACTTTCTAGGTATTGTTTGAGGTGTTTCTTTATTATAAAGCCTACTCCATATTTCCCCGGCGACTCTCCAGTGTAGCAGAAAATAAAGTTTTCGTATTCTTTTATTTTATTTCCGAGTCGACGAGTTTCGCACAATCCTATGATGTCATACTTAACGTTTTTTAGAGCCTCGGAGAGATCTATTAATCTTTCGTGTGAGGAAAGCGTTCTAACATTGTAAGTAATTATGTAAAGCTGGTTTTTAAAACTTTTTTCTCTGAACGATGAGCTTATTCTTTCTTGTATTGTTGGAAGGTTTTGATCATAATCTTCCTCGGTGATCAGCCGGCTTGGAAGATGTAAAAGTTCGTTGTTGTTACATTTGTGTTTGTTGTGTTTGTTTGCTGTGAGAGGAGATGCTAGTTGCTATATGTTGTTGCTGTCTTTCTTGTTTATTAAAAAAGTTAAGTAATCCTGGCTTAATCATTCCTTCCGAGGTGCTAGAAGATTGTTGAGATGTGCGAGTTTGTATAGTTTTATTTTTCTTAGCGGCTTGTGTACTGGAACTCGAAGCATTCTTTTCGGCATCTTTCTGATGTTGTGGGGAGGTAGAAAGGTACCTTTTTCTATTTTCAGTAAAGTCGGCATCTGTTTGATTATTTTTAAGAACCACCAACTTATCATACTTAATGATAGCTTTGTTCCCTTTTTCTTGCTCCACTTTCACTTGCTCCTGGAGCATTTTCCTTTTTTCTAGGACGTGATAGGGGTAATCCTCTTTCAAATAGTAGCCAGTATCATTTAAAACTTTCTTTTGTTGCATTACTTTAATTTTACAACCCAATGTGGCAAATGTGACTGTAATCGGACGAGGCTTCTTAGTTTTTCTCCCTATTCTTCTGGCAGCCTCTATGTCGTTGCAGTTAATACTTAATGAAAAATATTTATTCACAAAATCAATTAGGTTGTTTTCTAGATGCGAGTAGGAGCGTTCATTTTCCTCTATACCGAAGAAAACAACGTTTCTTTGTCTTGCGTGTTTCTCCAGCTGATTTAACCTTTTTTCTTGATTATTTATTTTTTCTTCCAGCTTTTCCTGATTTTCTTCTAAGGATTTTAGTTTTTGATCCAATATTTTGTTTATATTTTCTGTTACTTTCTCAGTTACTTCTTCTGCGCTCTTTGTGATAGTAGATTTTTGTTCATCTAAATCCTTTTGAATTTTTCGAAGTGCTGACATTACTTCTTCCATTTTAAACTTGTTTTATATGGTAAATATTTTACGATATGATATTTTTATTTATTTTTAGCTTTTTGCGCCCTCTAGTAACGAGTAGTTGCACAATTTTTATTAGCTATTTTTAGTATCTTAACGTCCTCTAGTATCTAGTAGTTGTACTAACGGTTTTTCGTTGATAATTTGGCTATTCAACGCTAGTTGGCGCTAAAAAACAATATGGAAGTTGTCGATCACGATGCGATATATTGTTGTCTGACGGTATACGAACAATTTTTGGTTAGGAATAAAAAACTGTTATGTTAAGGCTATTTTTTTTCACTTTTACTTAGCTACTTAAAGTTTTAATGCCAATAAGCTTGCACTGTCCGAATTCTTATCGAAAGATGGTAAAATATTATCACAATCACTTTGGTCTCACAGTTATTTACAGTTGTATTATTTTAGATTATAATAAGAAATCGTTGATAACTTTCACTGTCCACATTTGTTTTCACAAGATTTTTCCAGTAGATTCGTTTGCCGTAACTTTTAGACGATTTCTTGAGGTTTTACTATTAATTAAAATATTATTTTACGGAGCTGAAGTTACTGTGTTCGCACACTAGCGGCCTCTCCTTCCCATTGTTAAAATATATAAATTATTTTCTACCCCTAAGTCACACAAACTTGAATTTAAATTATTATCTAGAGAACTAAAACTATTTAAACTTGATAAAGTACGATTTAAATCGTCGTTTATGTCTATCGAATTAAAACTATTTGAATCAGTGCTTGATTCGTTTAATTTTCTATTACTATCTATAGTACTAAACCTGTGAGTCTGTCTTGAGGAGACAGATCCTTCCTTGATTTTTCGTGGGTGGAAAATGATGGAAAGGATAGGCAACGCTTACAGAAGAAACGTTCAAAAGTACTCACATATGTCTTTGATTTTCTCTGCGCTGATTGCTAAGCTGCGTCCTCGGCTGCGGGCTCGTAGTTCGGATACTTCGATTAAACACTTGAAAATGTAAGTAGCTGTCTTGAGACGATTTTTAGTTCTCAAAACTTGGACCTCTACTTCGAAATATCCTACCGACTGCGCCAATTATAAGAGCTGCAGCCGTAAGGTCCAAAAAAAACCAAAGTTTTATAACTAATTTATTTAAAAGAAAAGTTACATGAAAAACTTATACTATCGAAACAATACTGATTAATTCCGAAGTCAGATATTGAATGCTTAAATTATTACACATAATTGTTAAATGCAAAAATGAATTGCAAGCTGGTCTCTAATATCTAGGTTACACGTGTCGTGTGGAGTGACGTAGCGTCAGCGATCTTCCTTTGCGTTAGGCACGTAACACCTCCACCCCCAGAGCAGCAACTATTTGAGTACCTTTAACGAGAATGTTGCTGGTACGGAATCTTGCGCCTTGGAACTCCCTGGTATGGTATAGATATGAGTTTTATCGGATTTTGGTGAAATCTCCTTCGATGTGTGGCCTCTGGTTTTGACTCGTTGTAGGTGACGTTTAGCACAAGTAGCTGAGACGATTATCCCTGCACATAAGGCAATTGCATAAAAAGGTATGGTGGTGTGATAAAGCACAGAATCCATATGATCTAATTTGATTGGTTTTTGAATAAGTATTTTATCTTCTAGATGTTGCAGGCTTTTGAGGTTTATCGTGTTGAGGGTTATTGGTGGGATCTCTTTACTTTCAATTAATTTGTAGTCATTTATGATCTCAGTGATTTTCAGCGGCTGGCCTTTTATTTCATCGTTTATGTTAGTAATCGTGATGACATCTGTCTTCACAGAACATCCAAGTGGGATTGTTACGAGATAGCTCCCCGAGAGCGAAACATACTCTTGTCTGCTGCATTGTAGTTTGACTTTAGTTAATTGTGGGAATATGATGGTGTAATGGCGATCGTCAAGTTGTTCCATTGCTTCTCTTGTAAAGGTGATCGTAGTTGGCTGGCAGGTCTTGTCAAGTATCTGATTGATGATAATACTTTGAACGCAATCAGTCTCTCCTCGTGGCTGTTGATTAACAGTTTCCTCGCAGAGACGGTAGCGACCGAACTTCGGGCATTCAGCCTCCATGTACATGAACGAGTTTCCATCGGTTGCCATATAAGGATAAGGGGGTATAAATGTCTGATGTAATTTGTTAGGAACAATGGAAAGTCGGTATAATTCAAAGGTATTGGGTGATATAACTGGGATTTTGAATATTACTACAATACGTTTATTAATGAAGTAGCTAGCTGGTTTAATAATGTTATAATAATCTCTTAGCTCTACATCTAGTATTTCATTGTTACTATAAATATTTCTAAGTTTTAATATCATACTCTCTAAGTTATCTATACTTAACATGCTATGGTGTGTGCTCGATGCACGAATAAAAGCTAGATTATCCTCTAATTTAATTAATTCTAAATAAAGATCGTCCGTGTTCTCAGTAATGATAGTTAAGAGCTGCGCAAACTTTGCGAATTTAATTTCGGAGAAGTTATGTTTATTTAACATTAAGGATAGGGTATCGTTCAATTTTCGTTGGTTTTCTACTATATTAGTTATAATTTGGCTATATTGAGACATCCATTCTTTATTGAGGCTAATGTGACTGTTAATTTCGTTAAGTAATTTGTCTTCATTGTTTTCTAATATTTGAATGGCAGCGTTATATCTTTCCGCATCAGTATGATCTAAGTTACCGGTTATGCTCTTGATAAAAGATCCTAGTCCGTCGATTAAACTTCTTCTTACGCGATTTGGTTCTAAGCTCGTTAGTTGGGATGCTATTTTAGTAAGTTTCGAATGCAAGTAGTCGATTTGAAGTTCAAAAATTGGTAGTGTGATGTTATTAAGTTTTGTTTTAAAGTAGTCCAGTTGTCTCTCAATTGAGTCTAGTTGGTTTTCTATTTCTGTCAATTCTATGTATTGTACAAATGAATGATATTGGGTAATTAATTTAGTCTGTCCAAGTTTAAAAGGCAAAAGTCCAGGTCCATTGTCGAGTTGTTCAAGTCGTACTTCAAACGCCATTGTCAGATGAACAAGTAATATCAGTCGAAACCTGAAACAATGCCTAGGTTTTAGGTATTCGCTTAAGTCTAGACTTAGCAACAGGGCCTTTCTTTTTAGATGTATATATGTGAATAGGAAGGTCTGCAAGAACTGTATCCTGTGTATAACGTGCAGCTAATTTCTGACGACTAGCCAGGGGATTTTTGATGAATACTTGTTGGTCAGGTCTGTATTCTACCTCAGGTTCGCGATTTTTGTTCCTATTAGTCATTAAATTAGTCCGGTCTATAGAAGTGGATTCGCTAATAAGCTCGTATACAGTTTTCATTTGTTCTCGGTGCGTGCGTATGTACTGTTGCATTAAGTGTTCGGTAAGGTCAATGTCTAAGGGGTCTCTAGGGTCAAAATGTCCTCTTATAATATCGTGTGGTCTACATTTTGTAAAACTATGCACAGAGCTATTATAAGCTAATACTGCATAGGGCATTTGGTTGACAGTCGGTTCGTCCTTCTGTTTTAATCTTAGTATGCGTAAATGTTCGAGTAGAGTCGAGTGAAATCTTTCAATTATGCCGTTGTCATTTGGAGAATTAGCCAAAGTTTTATGGTGATTCACTTTATGAAGTCTTATGAATTCAGAAAACAATTGGTTTGTGAACTCTGTCCCGTTGTCAGTCACAATAGTTAGAGGTAGCCCATGGTGTGTACAGTACGTTAGTAGTCCTTGTAGTATACTAATCGCAGTTCCGTCACGTAAGTGATAGGCCTGTCCGTATTTGGAGAAAGAGTCTACGAAAGTCAAGTATTTTTCGTTATTTGCGGTAAATAAGTCTAAATGGACAATTTCGAAAGGTTTTGTAGCTGGTGGTACAATATTAAATTGCGGTCTAACGGGGTTTCTGTCATATTTTGCCTGTCCGCACACTGTGCATTCATTAATATATTTAGAGATCTCCTCTTTCATTTTAGGCCAATAGTATCGGCGGGACAATGCTAGGTAACATTCATTGATACCTCTATGGTTGGTTTTTCCTTCATGATAATGTTTAATTATTTCCTGCTGTTTTAGATATTCTTTAACGTCTTCTAGCTCAGTTTTTGCTAAAACTAAGTTCATAGAAGAGCTCTTAAAGTTTCTTTGGAGGATCGGTATGATAGAGTACATTCCTAAGGGTGGTGTGATTTTAAGGGCGGTTTTTATCTTGGGGTTCACATATTCTTTAATTGCATTGGTAACGTCTTGTTCTAGTGTAGATTCAGATACTTGAATGTGTGTACGTGTGTGGGTGTCAAAAGGTTTTGTTGCTGTCGTTCGTCGTTTAATGTCGCCTACTATTGTAAAGCAAATTTGTCTGTGGAATTTATTAAGGGGCTCGTCAGTGATAGGTATCTCGAGAATGGGATCCTCAGCAGATGTGTGTATAGTAGCAGTTGAGGACCCTGGTGGTTCAGGTATGACCGATGTGTCAATGCCACATTCTTTAAAAAGTGATTCTATCTCTTCGTTGTTTAATTGAACGCGCGACAATGCGTCTGCGTTGGTATTGTACTTTCCCTTTTTATAGATTATGGTGTAGTCATACTCACTAAGTTTGAGTCGCCATCGTGTAAGTCTCGAGTTGGGTTCTTTTAGGTTCATAATCCATTGGAGGGGCTTATGGTCAGTAATGATTTTAAATTTACGGCCAAAAAGGTAAGGTCTAAAGTATTTAGTAGCCCATACTATCGCTAAAAGTTCCTTCTCAATGGTACTATAGTTTTGTTCGCTCTCGTTAAGGGTTCTTGAGGCATAGCAAATGGGTTTATCGGACCCTACTGGGCCTTGGGATAAGACTGCACCTATAGCTACATTGGAGGCGTCTGTTGTTAAAATGAATTCTTTACTAAAGTCTGGGTACTGAAGTATGGGGTCGTTTGTCAGTAATGTCTTGCATCTTTCAAAGCAATTTAGATATTCTGAGTCTAGTGTTATTTTGTTAGATTTCTTAAGGCATTTGGTCATAGGTTTAGTCACACGTGCAAAGTCAGGTATGAATTTTCTGTAGTATCCTAGTAGTCCTAGGAATTGTTTAATTTCTTTTGAAGTCTTGGGCAGTGGATAGTTCTCTATAGCTTTTATTTTGTCAGGATTAGGCTTGATACCATCCTTACTTATTATATGGCCAAGATAAGCGGTTTCTAACTTTAAAAATTCAGATTTATCCATCTGTATTTTAAAGTTAGATTCACGCAATCTACTGAAAACCTTTTCGAGATTTATTATGTGCTCCTGAAGAGAGGTACTAAACACTACAATATCGTCTAAATAGACCAGACATATTTCATTTTGGAGTCCCCTGAGAACATTGTCCATCACTCGTTGAAATGTGGATGGTGAGTTTTTCAGACCCATGGGCATTCGTAGAAATTCAAAGTGCCCATGCTCCACGTTAAACGCGGTCTTAGGAATGTCATCAGGGTTCATCTCAACTTGGTAGAAGCCAGAGGCTAAGTCTAGTGTTGTGAAGTATTGGCACCTACCGAGTTTGTCTAAAACGTCTGTTATGTTAGGTATAGGATATTTGTCGTCGATAGTTTTGTCATTTAATTTTCTAAAGTCAACTACAAGTCTCCATTTCTGTTTGCCAGAAGCATCAGCCTTTTTGGGCACTACCCAGATCGGTGAGCTCCAAGCTGAGTCTGATGGTCGTATGATGCCTTGCTCAAGCATCTTAGTTATCTGGTCTCTAACTTCCTGTCGGTGTATGTGGGGATATCTATAGCTTTTTGTGTAGACGGGGATTTCGTCATGGGTCCGAATATGATGCTTAATCTTATTTGTAAATGTCAGGGGCTCATTTTCTATATAAAAAACGTCTGCGTATCGGGCACATAAACTTTGCAAATTAACTCGTTCTTCTTCATTTAAGTGTTTTGTTCGAAGTCGAGCTAATACATCCTTGACGCGGCTTTCGTCTTGTAGAGTGCTTGCGCACTGGATATTGCATATTTCCGTGTGTATGAGTTTGTCAAAGGTAATGGATATGTCTTTGTCTGTCGGGTTTTCGATTTCAACTATAGCACTACCGTCGGTCACAGTTGTAATACATTCATGTATAATACAGTCACATAAAATTTGTGTAGGTACGAATACATCGCCATCGGGATAGGACATTGGAATCCTAACTAGTCCGGAAGAGTTGGTGGGTATAACTTCCTCAGAGTTGGGCTTTCTACACTGATAACGCAACAGTGGTATACTTGCATTGTCGGTAAATAGTATGTCATGTTTAAGGTCAATTCTACAATTTTCTAGTAAGTCTAATCCTATCAAACCATCAAAATAATTATGAAATTTGTAGATAAATAATTTCATATTTTTCTTTTCATTAAATTCGGGGAAACTGGGTATGCTAATCGAATATTCGTGAACACTAGTCACTCGTGAGTTTGTTACTTCAAATGGGTCAAAATTTTTAGTTATGTGGGAGTAAAATTTCTCTACGGCTTCGGGGCTTATAAACGATTGATTTGCACCCGTATCTATAAGAAATCTAAGAGGGGGGTTGCTAATTTGTATGAAGGGTAGCTCCTTTTTAGAATGCAAATTTAATTCTATTCTGGTTCGGTATTGCTTCGGCTTTTGGTAAAACCCTGCTCTTGTTGGCTTGACGAAGGTTGTGTGGGCTCTATAGCGTGAGTAGGTGATGGATTTTGGTAAAGAGAGATTCTTTCTGAGGGGTGCTCGTAAGGTGTCTGGGTATAGCTTTGGTGTTCATAATGGTTACTGTCATCATAGTACACGTCATTATAGTCGTATTGGTCATAGTAATATTCCGGATAATAATCATAGTCATCATAAGTCTCGTTGTAATTGACTTCCCTACTCTTAAAGTAGTTTGTGGGAGGGGGATTACCATGTCTTTGCCAGTCATGTCCAGTAAGCCTAGGCGGTAATGGTTTCGGGACGAAGTGGCTAACTCCACTCATAGGCTTAGGGCCTGGATTTTGAGGTGGTGTGTTCCTAGGGTAAGGTCTAAAGCCACCATTATTATAATTAGGTGGGTACGCTCCGAACATTTGTTGCGTACGCGTGGGCTGACCAACTACGCGTTGTGGGCCCTGGTGAGGTGTGAAAGCAGGACGCCATGGTTGAGGAGTGCGAACTAATGCTGACGGTCCAGGCTTATGCCAGGAGGGGCCAGGTAATGGCTGGTTAAACGCTCTAGAAAAATTGCTATGATCTAAGTACGGTACCTTAGGTGTTGGCTGAGCTAGGCCCGGTGGGCGTCGATCTGAACTGGCTTCGTTCCTACGCTGCAGATACATAACATTAAGCTCTTCCTGTACAAATTCCAGAGCCTTTTCTATAGTCTCGGGTCTCATACATCGGATACGGGACCCTAAAGGTTCTTTAAGACCTCTTACGTATGCTTGCATTGTTAGTTTACGGTATAATTCGCGTTTGGCTTCCACCGTTGTAGCCACTGACTCATGCAAAGATACATACGTCATTAAGGTACTAAAAAGGTTCTGACATTTGTCGTAAAATTCTTGAGGGGTGTCGTTACCTTGTGTAATTATGGAAAGATCGTTATAAAGGGCGGTTTCATCCCTCTGATCTGCAAAATTGTTGATTAGCGCATTTCTAATACCTAACCAGTTCTCGGGTATTCCATTCGAATTAGTCGTCCTAGCTGCGGCACCAGTTATTTTATTTAGAATTCCGTTAATAAGACACAAGTTAGATAATTCATTAGAAACAACATTCGTAGAGAAACAAAAGAAATAATAATTTAAAGAATCGATGCTCAATCGCGGATAAAGAGTAGATTGTAGTGCTCTATAAGTAGACGTGTAATAAGACGTATAAGCATTTTTTCCTTTTATGACATATTTTTGCAGTAAGTTGTATAAATTATAGTAAGGTATGTATTATAAAGTTTTTTCTATTCCTATGTGCTAAAATCAACTATATGAATAGAAAAAACTTACCAAAAAACCAACACGCATATCACAAGCAAATAATTTGCTTAATTTAAGGTTAAATAAATTCGTGTAATTTGTCTAGCGATAATTATTGATTGAGGATGTTTACTGAGCAATAGAATGTCGGTATCATTCGATACGGTTAACAGGTAAATGCTGATCAGTCAATTACACTTCATGCATTCTCCCTTTTATTTTTTCCTTATATACTTTCTTTGCTTATGTGATCAAATTTGTAGTATATTTTTATCGTATAATATTAATTCTTTATTTCTACTCACAAAAAGACTTCATAAATGCTATATTTATACTAAGACATGACACTTGTTTCTTTGATAATCACTTTATCTAAGGAGCCAGTGTCTGAAATTAATGTGAACCGGTACTACAGATCACCAGGTCGTTCCCCATGGAAAAAAAGGTTTAAAAGTTTTAACATTATAATTGTTAAATATACCTAATGTGTGTGTATTTTGTAAGTATGAATATGTGTAAAATATAATTTTGATCCTAAAAATGTTTATAAATTATTAAAGCAGACAAATCGGTGGCTATCACCATTGTTTAAAAATATAAAGAGTCAATGCAATTACAGAATTATAAGGGATATTTATTTAGAAACAATATTCGATAATTTTAAATGTTTTTTATTATCGTATTTAATTAATTATTCAAAGATAAAACTTCTTATAAATACCGAATAAGTATCAAATAATTATTGTGTTAAATAAAACAGGAATTGGTCATGAAATTGTTAACGGCATGTCTCGCATTAGTTGCTCGTAAGTTCTGACAAACTTTGTTAGTAAATGTTGCCTAATTTTAATTTGTGTCATCCATAGTTATTTAACTTAATATATAAATATACATAATTTTTAGAGCCTTTATTAAAAAGTATGATCTAGTTTATATAAATGCTATCTAGAAACAGTTACTTAAATTAATGGTATAAATATATTCGATTTGATTTTAAAACGTTTTTGCAGCGCTTCTATTTGTTAAGTTTATCTATGCTAATGCCCAAATTTATCTGTGTAAAGTTCTTAAGTGTCAAGTATCAAATGATAGATTCTCCAGCCACTCCGTACATGTATCTTATTTCCACTTCAGCTTAAGTGAAACCCCATATCAAAATTTAATAGTACAATTTCATAAGAGTCGTTTCAATAATATTTTTTTTTATTATTTTTTTTAATAAACTACTCAATTATTTTTTATTTGTTTTAACGATGGTTTTCCTAATAACAAAAGAAATCCGACACTGATATATATTAGAGTTTTGTATTTATGTAGTTTAACATTAACTGGCCCAGTGTTTTTATAACTTTTTAAATAAACGACCCCTATCCAGGCTAAAAATTTATGGTGACTTGAGCTAAAGAAAAATTTATTCAAAATAAAACAAAATTTGGTTTAATCCCATTAATTTCTGCAAAAAGTAGTAACTACGAAAACGTCTATTCTACTATAGTGACGATGATAAATGAAACCTCAAGAATTATATAGACTTAAAAACCCTTTCTTGTCGTGGCTTTGGTTCGGGGAATGTTAGCATTACTTCTACGTTTTGAAGTAAAGATGTGATATTGTGGGTTTCGTATTGTTACAACCCCAAATTGTAGACTAAAGGCCTTACCAAAGCCATCCTAGCCAAAAGTGCTATACCAGCACTTTTGGGGAAGCTCTACTCTTGCCTCTCTCCAAGCTT
>DWSY010000016.1:0-12456 GCA_018237745.1 Emesis diogenia
CAATGTTATTTACCGTACTCCTTCGAAAGGGCGAGACCGATTCTCATGAAATTTTGTGAACATATAGAGTAGGTCTGAGAATAGGCCATCTATTTTTCATACCCCTAAGTGATACGGGTTGCCCACCCCTAACAAATCATATGGCAAAACAATGTTTGCTGGATTAGCTAGTATTTGTATATATTGGATGATTATTTGTTTTTATTTTGTGTCATACATTAAATATGGTCACCCCATATATAGTCATACATTAAATTGGTGAATTGTTAAATATGAATTTTTCAATATTTGCTTTGGGAAAATGAGATGTTCACTAACAACAACACTATGTTTATTTATTAAATTATATAAACTTAGTAATATTAGTTGTTTTTGTCATATGTAATTTAAAATAATAGTTTTAATAGCAAATTCAAGTTGCAAAATTAGTGAAGAAATAATGTGCTTTTTGTACCTACTCTAGTGAGTGTCAAGCATTTATAACAAAATGAGGTTAAGATAACACTAAAATACCATACCCAATTCTTTTTTTTTTCAGATACTGGGAATTCAATGTGTAGTGATCACACATACTCAAGAAAACCCCACATTGACCACTCATATGCATTACCTAATCAGCAAAGCCTGAGTAATATTGCAAATATACCAGACATATGTAAGACAGATATGACAGATATGTAAGTATAATTTTAATGTAAATCGTAAACTTAAATATAGACAATGAGAATACAATCTCTTGATACAAATTATACCAAACTTAATATGCTAATAGTTAAACATCCAATCAATACTGGGCTATATTTTACACACTGATTAACTTCTCCTGTGTGTATCTAAGAAATTCTTGCAACACTACTTTGACCCATTTTATTTATGTATCCAGCTTCAATGACTATGCTATAATTATGGTATTACAGACCCTGATCTGTAAAGCAATTAATGGAGGATCACCAGGATTAAAAGTAAAAACTATGGCTTGTATTTAGTTGATTAGTGTTAACAGTATACATTGCTAGATGATATTCTAGGTAACCCTAAAAATATATATAAATAAATAGTAGATTATGACAAATATAAAGATGTTGTTAGGACTAGACTAATGACATTAATTGTGTTTTTTTGTTATTTTTTAATTACTAGCAACATAAGTCATAAGTGGTTGTAAGCCTAAGCTACGATTTAAATGTATTTTATTTTTGAATTTCGTTTGTACATATTAGTCACTCAGCTTTTAAAACTAGTCATTTATTTAAATGAGTTTGTAATTTCATACTCAAACACAATATGCACAATTCAAAATATGCATTAGACTGTGACCTTTTATTTTTTATTTCTAGCTTTGTATCCAGATGGAACCGCTATAAGTGCAACTTTGAAAAATACTGCAAGGTAGTCTCGTTCTTCGACGAATTGTTTGATAGCGTCAATGGTGCTAGTAGTGATCTACAACCAAGAAAGAGAGGAAAAGATTTGCGACAAGCAGTTTCACATAGAACAAAGCATCATGAGTTTTGGGCTAAAAGTTTAAAAATGCTAGAAAATATCACATTTGTAACAAAAGACAATAAACATAAAAGCGTTCCTACTTTAAAAAATTGGGTTATTACTTTAAAAAGTTTTCAGAGAGTATGGGAGTCACTAAGGGAAAAAAATGTTAAAATAATGAGGCCGCGTTATTTCAATTCCGACCCAATAGAAAACTTTTTTGGGCAGGTGCGTGCTTATAACTACAGAAGTAATGACCCAAGTCCCTACGCTTTTATAAACACATTTCGTTCGTTACTTATAACAAGGTATATAAATTTTCATTCTGATGACTATAATTGTGAAAATGATTTTAGTGAAGATTTAATAACTATTCAGTCCCTATTCAGTGTAACTCCTCATGTAAACATTGCACCATCTACAGAACAGTCTGTTAATTTTAGACCAAATGTTAGTAACAATTCAATTGATGTCCAAGCAAGAAAATAACGTCTTAATGTGCATTCGTCATAATGAATATTTGGAACATTCTGGTTATGTAAAAAACATTAAAAATAAAATAAAACAAAAAATATGTTCCGAATATTCGTTTGACTTTTTGACCTGCGAATTGCACAAAGAAATTGTACTTGACAAATTTTTAACAACATCCATAAGATTGTTCATTTTTAATTGGTGCAATGTGATAAACAAAATATTGAAAGGGACTGATATAATGCGCCTCGAAAAAGTGAGCTTGCTGCTAATGCAAAAAATGGCATACGAAAAATTTAGAAAAAAATGGAAAAGTTCCGGGGATCCCCGTCAGTTACGGCTTCCTAACATATCTGACTAGCTATCCAACTACCCACTAATTCATCCTCTCAGCCATCCTAACAACATATCTAACCGTCTACTCAGCAATCTAAATTCATTTCAACCCACTAATTTCCCGACTACCTGCTAATTCCCCTTAACACACCCAATATTCCATTCAATTCCTTTATCTACTCTCATCATTCAATCTCACTTTTCCTTTCAATCCTAATTCTTCCTTTCATTTTCTCCTTCTAGCCAACTATCTATCTAGATGCCCATTTCTAATGGATATTATTATTCCTTTACCACATTCATCACTCAATCTCACCAAATCCCATACACTTCACCTCGATCTTTATTAATCACACTTGAACTTACAATATCTAACTCACTTTCATTCAATATCAGTTGATTCAGTCAAACCCCGTACAGTCACTAACACAAATCCTGCTGGCTTTCCAGTTATCCAAATGTATGCTCACAAATCAAATTACACATATCTATCTATCCAACTTGACTCACATTCTTTCGATTAACTTAATCCTGCTAAATGCCATGCTATGCCACAGGATCTATGTCAATGAATCAAACTAAATACCAACAAATTATTTATGTAAGTACCAAATCTGATCTCAATTTAATCCATTTTATCCTTTTCCACACATTTTTATTTGATACTTATCAATCCTACTTGACATTTACCACTCTCACTTGATCTTAACAAGTTTCACTCGATCTTAACCAATTTTATTCCATCCTTGACATTCCTACTCGATCCTTACAGTTACTTGATCCTTAGCAGTACCATTCGATTCTAACCAATCCCGCTTAAACCCACCCAATGTCACTTAAGGCTGACTACTTCCTACCAGATCTGACCCAAGCAAGATTTCACCCAATCGCACTTGATCTATTCTGATCTCCCTTAATACCAATGGATTCAATCTAGCTAACTTCCCAATTCTATCCAAATCCATTCGATATTTTTATTCCTATCCGATCTCTTCAGATCCCATCGAAAATAATATGTATTCCAGTCAATCTCACGTGACCCTGGTTAAACATACTTGATCCCACTCAGTTTAATTTGACGCCATCTATATCCAATCTCACCAAATTTCACCTAGTTCCATAAATAACATATCCACTCAATACTTATTAATCTCATGCTATATAATTAAACTAATCCTGAATCAAAACATACCTAACCCAGTCACCTCGAACACAATTAGATTCTACTTGGCCCATTCTTATCTTTTAACCACATTTGATTCAATCTAGTCCCAATTAATCATATATTCTGGACCACGCATTTCTTCCAGCTTCTAGTCGCCATATCCGGTCTCTAAATTTCTAAGGGGGAAATCAATTTTTTTTATTTGCTATTTTTAATGTTCTTCAATGTTGAATAAAAAATGTTTTGTTTGTTTATAGATTTTTGAAATAAAAATTTCAAAATTGAGTCCCAGGTTACCAGTAAATATTGATTGCTTTACTTATTTTTTCAATACTTTATGACTACTCATAGTTCGATTATAATAAAATATTGAAAAAATACAGTCAATGTAATAAAAACAATAGGTTTTTGTTTTGTTTCTTCAATACTTTGACATTTTATTCATTGTTAGATTAAAAAAAAAAAAAACATTTGTTCGCCCTTCAATATAATAATTTACTGATAAACTTATTTTATTCTACGCCGATTAATTTTCACTGAGCATGTGTAAAGGTCAATCGAAACGCAAGTAACAAGGCAACCTATAAATTTTGTTTAAAATATTTATGAACGAGCATTGGGTAATGCTCGTTACTACTAAAAAATTCTGTTAATATTGCGGAAAACTTGCGCTTGCACAATGAGAATTTATCGGCGTCGAATAAAAAAAGTTTATCGGTAAAATACAGGATAGTAAAAAACAAGCAAATATTTTTTTATTATCAAACTATGAATAAATAGTCATTTGTGCTAACTCAATTACTGATATTTTTATTTAAAATATTCGTAATTAAGTTGGCACAAAAGTATTATAAATCATTTTTTATTATAAAACATTCCACATTGAAGAACATAATTAATAGCAAAAAACATTAATAAAAATCGATTTCCCCCTCGCCAACTAACGATACCTCAGATCCGCGAGTGTGAACTTCGTTTTAAATAACAATTACGCCGGAGCCATTCGAGGCGCATTTTAACAAAATTTTTTACATTTCAGTTCAGTGGCAAGTCGAACTTAAGAACTTTGTCCCAAAATTTAATAAATAAATTTAAGCAATTATGTAGTTGTTTTATTAACCAATGAGTCCTTCAAATATGATTAAAATCAAAATAAGTAAGAGGTGGTATGCAGTAAAACCGTAGATTTTGGCTGTATGAAAATTAATCCTTTGCTTTACCAAGAATATCAATTATGAAAAGAAATTAAAAACTAACATTTTCTTTCAATTCTTGCATACGGTTTAAACCAAAGAGTAAAGGACTATACTGAACACAGAACAAAATACTCTTACGAGAAGAACGTCAGGTTCATAGAGAAAATATGCTTACATCAAGCACACTAGCGCTCCAGTGTATGCCAGCGGTAACCTTAATAAACGCGGCAATTTTGAAATGCGCCTACCGTATATTATATTATTTTTTTGTTTCTTTTATCTAACTACAAACTACAATGATTTTATTTGTAGTTTTTGACCTTCCGTGACGTAAATATACATGTTATGTCTGGGCAAAAACTACAAAATGTAAAATCATTGTAAAAGAAATAAAAAGGCGATTTTACGAATGTTTTAAAATGTTTATTTTCCGATTCATTGCTTTTCTGGAGGCTTCCTCAAGAAACTTTTGATTTTGTACAATGCAAAACCGTTTCAGGCATATAGCGATTGTGCTGCTTATAATATTATTTTTATTTACATCGTAATGTTCCTCACACCCTTTTAGCCAGTCTGTGTTTATTTCTTGACAAATTTTATTTAAATTTCACTTAATTTCTTTAAAATGTGAATTATTTTTTAAATAAGTGTTAATAATATTTGCAGCGCTCTCCACCATTTGACAAAAATTGTACTGTACATAATTTAAACTTGTGCTATTTTCGTCGTATTCCTTGAAAGATGTAAAAGAATGACACACCTCAGTATTCTGATCTGCAAGCATGATGCTTTTACAATTGGAACAGTTGGTAGGCATATTTTTTACAATAAAACCACACACGTAAGCACATGCTTGCATTTCACCAGATGACTGAGGAGGCATATCTAACCCTTCTACACTTACTGTATGCAAAATGTTACTGACATTGCCTGTAGAAGGGTTAACACAACATTTTCTTTCTAGGAATACTTTGAAATTGCTTAATAAGTCATTATTGTCATCAAGACAATTCCTATTTTTATTGTTGTTCATAAGATTAGTTATGATACTTGTTTTGAGCGCTGCAGTAAACTGAGCAGAGGTAGGGTTTGGATTACAACCACAATTGCTTCTAATACACCCAAAACAGTTTTCTAATGGATCTTGATTAAGCCTCCTTACAGAAAGAGTTTTTATATTGTACTTAGTTATAATGTTATTAAATAATCTTTTTATAGCATTTAATGTTCTTATCCAGCCCTCTTGTGATGGGGGCTTACTTCTTGCCCCCAAAAACTTCATATGTATAAAAAAATCTTTCATTTTATTGAAAAATCCTAAATGAGGACTTGTTATGGTAATGTTGCATAAATATTCCTTTCCTCTTTTTCGATCAGGAGTATGTCCATTAACGGCATCAAACAGCTTGTCTATATTAGAAATGACTGAAGCTGTAGCAATGGCTTCTTGTGGTAATTCGTCTGAAAATTAATATTTTAATAAAGAAGTGATTTTAATTTAAACTTCTTATACAAACATTGCTACACCACAACCTTATCAAACGACCAGATAGTTTCCCTGATAGAAAGAGATAATCATTGCCTACAGATAACCAAGATGTATAGTTTTAACATACTCAGTTGAAATTTTGTAAAACTCTACTATGTGGTGGTAGTTTCGGGCCGGTTCAGACATTTATGTTTCATAAAGAATACAAAAAATTCGCTTGAAATTTAACAGTGAGGTATTGTTTCTTGTCTAAATTATGATACTTATACAATAAAAGTGGCAATCAAATATTTTCAATACATTTTGTTTTACCCCTTACCTAGTATTTGATATTAATTTCAATTTCATATTAATAAGTCATTAATCTATATATTTCTGGGAAAAGATCTAGATCAAGATCTATTGATTATACGATATATACTTACAGGCTTAGCCACTGTTATAAAAACTATCTCAAAATCTATTCAGTAGTTATTGTGTCGCCTCTTTATGAAGCTCTTCATCAACTAGGACTATAATAAATTAGCCCAGTTTGGATAAACAGCATCTAATATGTCACGGGCGAGCTAAAGAAGAGATTTGTATATAACTAACATCTCATTTATTCCATTATATATGCTACAATTGCTTTCTTGTAGTGCCACGCCATAAAAATGAAATATTCAGTGTCCTTATTCGTCAAATCTCTATTATTACGCATGTGACATATCACGCGCTGTTTATGCAAAGCATTTAACATTAGGCAAACCTGTACTTACTTAAGCCTACTTTAGCAAATATTCCAGCTGCCACCGAATGACTCAACACTTGAGCAGCTAAACGAACTTTCATTTTTTGTTTGCCATTTGGTTCCAAGTGTTGTTGTGTTAAAGCAGGTGCAAACACAAAGTTTGGGTTCACTTGATCTTTGTGGTAAAATTCGTTGATGTGACTCCACTTAGCTAAGCCTGCAAGGATATAAATTACACATAATGGTCTTATAGTGTGTTGGATTAGTAAGTTACTTTATAATTAGTAATATTATATTCAATATGTTATAATTATGTAAATTAAAAACATCTGCTTGACACTCTTGGAACACTTTTGGAACAAGTGCATATGTATCAGTTGTATTTCAATCGATTTATATGTATCACCCTATGATGGTAAATAATCCCTTTAAAGAAGAGACTGTTCTTTAAGTGAAAGCTAACAAGTCACTACTGGCAACAACATGACTGAGTATGGTACTGCTGCCCTAATTTTTCTGTAACAATACCTTGCTTAATGTCTGTTCTTATCACAATGGTGTTTCTTTGTGAAATTAAAGAAAGAGCAGAAGTAGCTGGTAAACTGTACTGTATATGAGATCTACTTATGATTTAAAAATGGATTCAAATGTTTTCACAAATAGACCTTAGCTTGAAATAACATTCATCTTGATTTGTAAAAGGCTCTGTAGCATTATTATATTTTTTTCAAACATTTCCCCGAATCTAAACCGTGATAGCAGTCTATTGTCTAAAGATTGATTTTTCGCAGATCGATCCCCTGATGAAAAAGACAACCATCGCCTATGACACCAAAGATGTTATGGTGCGTTGCTATTTTGTGGCGAGGTCTAATGCCACATACTTACCGGCTACCTCACCCACAATTAAAACCATAACCCCCGACCATTACACAAGTTTCCTGGGACCACAAGTGTTCTGTGAATCACCAGTTAAAACCACGGGTCTAGACCAATATTCCTGCCATAGAATAACATTTAAGAACCTTGTATTTGTTTTCCTCCAATTTGCAAATCTTGAGTGAATTGTATATGATGCTTTAAAAGATTATTTCTAAAACATTTAAGTAAGTGTGGTGGATCCAGAATTGTGACAATTTCGTGACCATCAAGAACGAAAAATGGTTCATCTGTTGAAGATCCTAATGTATTTATTGCTCGTATATTGACACCATCAAGGTCACAAACAGTGGCAATAACTTCCAGCCCAGCACTAAAGCAAGCCCTCAGCACCTGAAATTTACGAAATATAATCATTCCCAGTCTAAGAATCATTTTACAAAATGCAAAAGTTTGTGGTCAAACATCATTGTAATGCTATTTTATATTATTAGATAGCAACAAGTTGATGGTTCTCTTGATGGAAGGAGGAAGCTGTCGCCTATACACACCCAAGATGTTATAGGTGCATTGTTATCTGTGTGGCAGGGGTTGATTGGCGAGTACATAAGCACCAACTATGTTAAAATCTACAGGGCTACCGCATATATCAGTTGAGAGTATAAAGTGATCTTCACTATTCATAATGTACATGAAAAAATTGTTAAAATAATAATTTTGTGTTGGCTAATTGTAGTGATCAACTAAAATGAAGTACTTGATAAAGTTGATAGTCACTATTGTGCATTGAATCGACTTTTGACATTTCATTTGGTTTTGATTAATAAAATTTTGGTATTGCGTACACTAATTATACATTAGGTAGTCACGGCGTCTGGCACGAACTTTATGAAAGCAACTAGTAAGAAATTGTCATAAGATTTTTTGGTGAAGATTGAAAGCAACTGTGTTTGACAGGTAAAGAGAAGGTACTATGAACAATACGTAATGCATTATTACAATTTTAAAGCTCATGTTATTAGTAATGATCACTATATTTATAAAAGTAAGGCAGTGGTACCAGTCAAGATGTTAGTAAGTGTTAATCTTTTCTCACTGTTTACGAGATCCCTGGTATTAAGGCAGTTGACTTAATTTTCAAAAGGGGCTCGAACTAATATTATAATAAAAATAATAGTTTGTTATCATTTACATGCATAATACCTATTTGAATTTTTAATTCATATTTACTTTTATTTAAAATTGCAACAAATGCAACCTCACAATCCAAGAAAGCTACTTACTTAATAGGGTGAAGTCATACCCAGTGCCCCAGGTTAGCCAGTGTCCTAAAGTACACCACTGTCTCTCAACTTGTAGGCTATTCAAAGTGGATAGTGGAAGGAAAACTTGGGTAGTTTTAGATATTTATACACTATTGGTTTTAAAAGTTTTGGACAATGATTAAAAACATAAATAACAACCATAATCAGTTACATTTCAACTTCACTTATATTTATGATGCCGATCATCATAAATATAAGTGAAGTTGAAATGTTCAAATTAATATTTGAGTGTATTAGTTACACATAAATGATGGATTTTTAAAGTAAGCTCTTTGTTACTGTGCTTTAGTTCACTAGTTACCTACAGATACCACAAACATATAAAAACAGAAGTAGTTTTAAAACATTAAACTCACCTCCTTAATAAGTACGGCTAGCCTATCTGCTGTTACACAATCCCCAGAAAAATAAAAGGCTATGGGTTGCTTCCAGTGTTTCCAAACACCAATAGCCATAAAAGTTAGGGAATGACTTGCTATCTCAGACGTCCGACCTTGAGATGCATGATCTTGATAGCCATCTATCAGGCCAAGCCTGCTATTGTATGTCAAATTTTATCTTATTGACATTTCATCAAATGCTAATATGCATAAATTTTCACTTATGGGTTTTTTTTCTGTTATTTGGGAAATAGTTTCCAAAATCTGGTTGTTTATACCACAAACTAGTGGTATTTTATTTAATAATGCCTTTAGACTGCTGACACTTGGTAGACAAAATAATCTCCTTAGTAATTTATAGCATGAACTTGATTTTTTAAGTATACTCAAAGCTAAGATTTTATCATCTATCGTCCATCTTCGGCCAGTTAATTTTCTAGGCACATTTTTTAATTGGCTCTGTAATAATAGCCAAAATAAGCTGCTCACATTTTTTTTTATTAAGTCATTCACAGAATCATCACATGAGAGAGCACTTAATATGCACCTCTTCGATTTTTTCACTCCTTGAAATTTTCTTCGAAGCCTCATTATTTCAGAGATATTTTGTCTACATCTTTTATAAAGCTTGAGTTTCTTGGGAGACAACTCTATTACTTTTCTAAATTCTAGTTCCTTCAGAATACCTTTTCGTGATTCCTGAAACATTTATATATATCTAAATAAAAAATGATGCATATTAAACATTGAAAATCTTTTTTTAATCCATTTAAACTTAGATTTGATTGCTGGCGGTGAATAGTTTGTGAGGTCTAGTTTAACATTAATATTATATATGGTCAAATTTACATATACACTCTAATGGGCCAGGCACTGGATTGCACAATGAATAATGCCACATGCATAAGTGTACCAGCTACTTTACCCTCTAAGCTGAAACAGGAAAATGATAAGCGTTGACGTTATTACGTTAGAAATAGGGCAAGCCGTAGTACCATATCCGGGTGAGATGTCGAACTCTACCACCTAATAGTTACGATGGTAGTGATCCGTTTAGCCAATCATTCGCCTCTTACGTATTGCCTAGCAAAACTGTAAATAGTCTATTTTTGAAAGGGGCCCGGAAAACAACACTGGGAAAAAATTATGAATTTTTATTTAATGAATTAACGAGTAGTTTATGCTCAACCACCGCACAGTGTGTTATCAGGCAATAAAACTTGGTCAAAAATATTTTATGACTCAGACGACGATTATTAGTATTTTTATGCTAAAATAGGTAGTAAAAAACTAATTATAATTACAAAAAAATATTTATTCGTTACTACTACATAAATTTTCATTGATAAGGTCACTCTCACAAAGTAAATTTAATACATCTCTATACAATGTCGTTCTATTTTTCTTAAAATATAAATTTGTTATCATGCAGTGCAGTGCAGTGCAGTGTCGGAGACATGGGGTAAAATCCATATAAAGCCACATACATCTCGGCTGTTAAATCGTAGTACTTCTGGAAAGCTTCAATGTTAATTTTATACCCACAGCACATTGAGTCTAAAATGACCTTAAGCCGCTAGATAACTTTATCACGTTTATTTCCGTTAATATTTCGTAGTTTTTGAAAAATCGGCGACTGGTATTAACATCATTGGTGTTGCCAAAATTTACTTACGGGATATCCACCAACACCAATTGACCCTAACTTTTCCTTAAATTGATCTTGGATCTCTTGTTTTCTGGCTTTAATTTCTTGTTTTTCTTTAACCGAAAGTCAAACATCCCATTTTTTTATAGGCAACCTATATGCTTGATTGAAAAAATCGAATACGATACATGTAGCAATAACAGTTCAAATTTTAAATTTTCAAATGAATTTTATAGTGTGCTGAAGAAGCGATCGTGTGGCCATAACAAAAGGACAACAACAAAAGGATATCAAACAAAATGTACTCAAGTGACGAGTTCTTAGAAATTTGAAACTCTAATTAACGAAAAACAATTGTATAATTTAGTACCTGCTGCTGGTAACGATATTAATCCAGATAGCCACTCTTCATTATGAACCTTGATTTGATTTTGCGAGCTGCTAACCATTTTTGTTTGAAATTGTGTTTTATATTAGCAATTTTTTGCTTTAAATCGTGCATTCCTATATAATATTCGGAGTAGGAACTTTGTAGTTTTTTCTCTAAAAACTTCAATTTTCTGTCAAATGTTGGCTCGTTTGAACCTTTCAAAAATGCGTATAACTCATTTTGAGTCATAAATCTCAATCCTGACGTCCCTGTTACAAAACAAGACTAACTATTAAAACAAACGTTAAAACAAGATTATAAGTTACTAAAGAAAAAAAATCGTAAAAAACAGAGGGGCGGGTACGGGCGCCTGTATTACTTGCAAATTTCTTCTGGAATAAATATTCTACAAGAAAAAGTAGTTCTTGTACCCAAAGAATGCTAAATACTATACAAAAAGTCTTTTAAACATAAAATAGTAAAAATGAGTTCAATGGTTTACTACAACTTACTCATGGACCTATAAGTTAAAATGTGTAGAGAATTTTGTAAAAAAGAAACATATTCCTTAAAATTACATACCTGGCTGAGAGGAATCCATCACAAAAACATCCAAAAAAACCGTTATTCATAAAATACCACGAGTTAAAAACTAGTGAAATTTGAGAGTATCGAACAATCACACGACCACTGTAAGCGAACTGTAACTTCCGACGTACCATACGGCGCGTTATCGTGAGTTGGTATGGAGTTTTTCTGCGATTGTACAGACCATTTACTTAACTTTTTAAGGATCGGTAATAAGGAGTAGTGTACTGATAATAAAAAAAAAACATTTTTGGCCAATTTTTAAAGCCTAATACCACATTGTGCGATGTCTCAGAATGGGGGCGACGATACCTGGTCTTATTTAACCCCAACTGTGCGCGTTCACCGCAAAAAAGATACCCTTTGTCGTATCACCTCACTTTGAGGATAC
>DWSY010000017.1:0-11979 GCA_018237745.1 Emesis diogenia
GGTCCAGGCTCTCTTTGAAGTCCATCAAATATTCGGCCAGGCAATTTGTGAAAGGTGAATGATTGGCTTTTTGTGTAACTTACAATGCAACTATGAGGTGGTAGAGGTCTTGAGAAGTTTCGAATGGATTTTGGTAAAATTCCGGACGCAATAGTGTCAATGCTATAAGGCTTTGGAACTCACTATCATACCATATCCGTAACAGTACATCACTATACTCTTTTAAAAGTCAATTGAAACTGTATTATTTGTCCTTTTATCAAAACAAGTAAGATTTAGTTTTAATTCCTATTAATTTAATTTTTGCACTTTATAATTAGCATCCATTAAACCATTAAGCTACTTAATACTTTAATTCATTTATTATACATTTGATTAAGTTAGTTTTTTTTTATGATTGTACACGGTCAACCTGTTTTCTGTTAATGTTGATTTCTCTGTTTTGGGTTAGCTGTAAGAGATCTCTTGTTAGTGATAACCTCGAGGCGAGTACTGTTTTTATTTTTGTTAAATAAATAAATAAATGCTTGTAACTGTCGTTTTCATAAATGCTTGTAACTGTCGTTTTCTGGTTTGAAAGGTAAGGTAAACTGTCTGACCCAGCTGACAGATAATTAGTCGTTGCCCCTTTCGAGATAATGTAAATTGAGCGATCCCGTGACCGTCTACTACGCGATCACAAACGTTAGTTAATGGCAGGAGCGGTCTACCATTTTGTAGTTCTTGTTCAACGCACTCTCACTAACTCACGATTTTCACTGTTAAGAACAGTTTTATAAAAACGTTAAAGTCAACAAGCAAAACAAAACTATAGCAAAAACTTAACGAAACTGTGACTCGTACTGAGACTGGGTGACGCGCACGTCACATTATGTTTAACAAAATAGCGGCTACAGTATTACGACTGAAAATAATATAGCGTAGGCTTTGGAATACAACAATTTTATGCTAAGCAACAAAACTGTGGGGTGCAGTATTGCCACCATAGCAACGAATATTATTAAGTTAAAAGTAACTGTTAAAATAATTTTGTCAAATAATTGAGTAGCAATACAATAGGTAACAAAAAACCACAACTTTTTATTATCGATAGTCTCATCTCTAGGTAATTTGCTTTTCAGTGTGACCTTGTATGTGAGAAGCATTGCATTTTAATAATAATTGTTATTTTGATTTAATAGGCTACAAAACCTATTTAAGGAGAGAGTTTTCACTAATCAAATGTATATGAAGTTTACTTCAATAGTAATATATCTGACACGTGGCAATGGGATATTTTTTAATGTTGTATAAAAATATTGTGAATGTTACACCTGTGTTTATTTGACATCTGTCATAGGACTCCTACTATATTTTACAAAGTATAATATATAATGAAATATTTTAGTAGTCAAATAAGTAAATAAAATTAAGTATAATAAATGAAGTATCAAATTTTAAAATTGAATCTTATGAAGAAAGACATACTGCTTTAAGCATGTTCGAATTCTGATTTTATTTGCTGTTTCCAATTTAACTTCTAAAGTACATTGAAAGGTACTGCAATCGAAATCTTGTTCTATTTAATTTCTGTAGACCTCTTATTACTGAACACTGAAGTTAAATTATTAATTAAAATATAAATTACAATTACGTAGGTACACTTTGGTAAAGACGACAATGGCATTTACAAAGGTATGTAATGCACAGACTAAAGTAATATATTTAGGCGTTTTGTAACACTCATTTTCGTGTTACTTCGAATACGAAAACTGTTCTGTGTTCACATGACAAATTCAATATTCTGTGGTATCAATTTTGACAGATGCTTTTCGAAAAAAATTCAGGATGAGGAAGCCACGAAATTTTCCTGTTCTCTAATTAATTTTATAAAACCCGTATCAAGGGTTAGTTTTTTAAAAAATATGTGTTTTTGCATTGTAAAATAAAGTAACAAACTTCAAGCCTTTATAGGTAAGAGATTTCGTATTTTGTAAATTGCGAACACGTGGCGTCACTTGGACTGCTTTTTAATTATACATAATTGTTGTTCAAGGCTCCAAGTACTGACTTCAAGTATTGACTCCACCTTATCAAGTTTCACCTTAGTTCTGCGTTTTTCTGGAAACAAAAGGAAATGACCTGAACAGACCGTCTGTTTCCACAGCCGTTTTTTTTTGCCGCGAAGCCTGGAGGAATTCCATGGGTAAATCCCACCTGCAGGTACTAGCCACCCTGTTTTTTTTATTTAGTATAAAACAATCGTAAATGTAGCCACACGATTTAAGTCAGTTTAATTTTTTTTAAGCATGACCAGATTCCCTATATAGACTCCTTATAATTGTTAAAGAGAAACATTTAAACGATATATTATAACTGTACCTCTAATGTAAACCTTTTTTTTGAACAATAACCAATAATATTAATTTTCAATAAATGCATTTTAAGAATTTCTTGTTTTTTTAAATTCCTATATCTAGTTGAGTTCTGAAAGGTCCTGCCCTACGATTAAAATCTGATGCTACCCTGTACTTTCCGGCAATTTATTGTATTTATATACAGACTTCCCGGCGCCCGTATAAAATAAATGGTTGTCTGTAACTTAAAAGATTTTGTTAGCAATTTATACTTATTTTAATATTTTTCTATTTTTTTACATTACATTTGGAGATATCTACCTATCAACCTATTTTAACTAACCAATAATTTATCTAATTTTTTTATTTTTTCCTATTACACTGTCTGGCACAATTCTATCAAACGTGGAAATTAATAACCCATGTTGCAGACACTACATTACATATAAGATTCATATCATTAAGTACAGAAGTCAAACCAAACATATCATACACTGAGTCGAAACATACCATATGCTGTTATTTCAGATGGTTTCAGTCTCCTTAATACAACGACAGGATTCTTTATAGATGTCACTTTAGTCTTAGCATCCAATACTTCATCCATAGCTTCTTCCACCAATACATGTATATGTTCTTCCTCCTCATCTTGTAATTTCTTTAACTGATCTATAAATAAATTTTTTTAATATCCTTTGTGGTCTGGCATGTTTTTCGCTAAAAGCCACATGCGGCTTTTAGCACTTTTTGAACTCTTTGAAATTAAGCAATACTTAGACTAGTAATTTCTGCGACCTTAACTCAAACTAAAAACTGACTATGGAATCAATATGCCAAAAGATTTGATTATGGAATCAATAGGGGAATAGATTATGATTTTCATTCTCAATTTTTAGAAAGAATGACCCTAGAAAAATGACAAAAGTTGGTATGCTTAACTCCTACATCTCAGGTTGTAACAAAATGTGGGTATTAACAAGTTTTTCTATGTCCACCCTTTCCAACACACTGACCAAAACTACCATTATTCCAAATCTAAAATAGAATATTGTAGTAATATAACATTTCTTAACCAAATACTAAACTACCACTATATAATCGACAAAGACACAAAATAATTATTTCTTTTAAATGTAAGAGGTTAACCTATTCTATTGGCTGGCAACTACGTTTGCTGTGAACGTAAATCTTTCGAACGATTTTCTAAATATTTATTAAGCAAGTAAAATATATATATACCACTTTCTACATGTTCTAATGCAGATTTCATTTCAGTTGGCAACGTATATTCGTATTCCTTATCTTCGCCATTTTCTGTTTTAATAACATCAGTTTCTAATATAACTTCCGAAGTACATTGAAGGGAATAATAATCTGGATCTTGGTCTAATTTAATTTCCCCAGACATTTTGCGTTAAAATGATAATTAGCATTTGAGGATAGAATAATTTTGTATTCTTTTATACTATATGACTTTTAGTCATTTTGTGTCGTTATCACTAAAAGAACAATGAACTATGGTAAACTACAATTCAATTTAGATTTAAGAACCAATTGTACTATAAGTGGAAGCAACAAATTGCATTCACCTAGTCTAAACGATTACGTAATCTACTCAAAGAGGATATAATATATTTATAAAGGTTCATTGAAAGTCAAAACTTATTATCAAAAACACAGTTTTTTTTTTCTTTAAGTTTTCTTGGCAATCGCACAGATGTGTGCATTCTGCCATTGTAAAGCGGGGAAACGGGCAGTAACTAAATTGATTATCGAAATTTCGAAAACTTATTCAGTTGTATATATACACAAAAAATATTTTTAATAAATTCTAAATTTAAAAAAATAATATGTACAAGATTATATTACGACTACAGCTTAATGTTATTATTATGAATATAAAAAGATAAATATTTAAATACATTTTTATTCTTGTAGCCAAGTAATAAATGAATTGATGTGGGAAATGGAATATTAACAGAAATGAGAAAATTATATAAGGAAGAATTATCATACAAAGGACAGGATAGAAATATGTGATTTAAATCTCCAACATCATCACCGCATTCACAGAGATCATTACCACGAACGCCTATTCTGTGAAGATGAGCAGGAGTACAAGCATGGCCTAGTCTCATACGAATTATGGTGGAGGTTACACGTTTAGAGTATTGAAATTTATGGAACCATGGTTTTACTTGTAAGTCTGGTTGAATGTGTTTATAATATTTCCCTTTTGTTAGGCTACTCTTTTCCCAAGACTCTTTCCAATGTGCTTGAAGAGAGTTTCGTGGGAGAGCAGCCAGATCATAGTAGTAATTTATATAAGGATATATATCACCGTTTTTAGTAGCTTCATTTGCCAATTCATCTGCCCTTTCATTGCCCTTGATCCCGCAATGACTCGGAATCCATACAAAATTCACAATTAACTCCTTTTCAATACACAGCTGTAACAAATTGCGAACTGTAATAGTGACTGTGTGACATTTTGATTTGAATGGAAATTTGGCTAAATCCTGTAAGGCACTTAATGAATCTGTAAATACTACGGTCTTATCAAGTCTACCGATTAAAATGTACTCCAAAGCCTTGACAAGACCATAGCATTCACCAGTAAAAACTGAAGTAGCTGGTGGGAATTTCGTCATTTGCACTATTTCGTATTGTGAGTGATATACCCCTACTCCAACATTGCCGAGTACCGGATGTTTAGAAGCATCCGTGTAAATATAGTGCCAATTTGGCCAGGTCTTACCAACAAACGCATTAAAATGAATCTCATTAGTATAGCAACTATCGACTTTATTAATACCTATACTAAACTGAATATTCGGAGAGACAATTAGTGATGTGAATGAAGAGGAATATAAAGAAAAATACGAAGAACTGTGAAAGGGTTCATTTATGGAGTAGAAGTAACGTAAACTTTTAACTAAGCATGGGAGGGATTTATTGGACCAGAATCTCGACGTATTTATAATATTTGATAATTCATGTAGTTTCGGAATTAGAGGATGGTTGGAAAATTGTAGGCAGCGGGATAAATATCGGTCTGACAAATATTGTCTACGGAGATTTAAGGGAGGTTCACAACATTCAACTTGAAGAGCATTAATGGGGCTGGATTTCATTGCCCCAGTGATGATCCTCAAAGCTTTAGATTGAATGCTATCTAGCTTTTTGAACATTGCTGAGCTACCTGGTGGTAATAAAAACGTACCATAATCCAATAAGCTTCTAATTAATGCGTTGTATAATAATTTTAAAGAAAATGGGTGGGCACCCCACCAAACTCCGGATAGACATCTGAGAATGTTTAGTAAACGTTCACATTTAGATGTGATGTATTCTCCATGAGCAATACCCGTAAGTTTTGTATCCAAAATAACTCCTAAAAACTTTACCTGATTTTTGACGGGAAGCTGGCAGTTGTCAAAGTTTACCGCTATAGGAGGAGGTCTACGTTTTCTGGTAAAAAGTATTAGACTACTCTTAGCAACTGATAGTTCTAAACCGTTGCAATTCAACCAAGAATGTAAATTTTGAAGTGAATTAGAGAGATGAGAACAACAGTCTCTAATGGATGGACCAGAAACATAAATCGTAAGATCGTCAGCATATTGGAGGACATTTACCTCATTACCAATAGAGGCGTCCAGGTCATATGTATACAGATTATATAATAAAGGACTAATCACTGACCCTTGGGGTCTCGGAGTACAGTCTCGGACGCCGAAGTGAACGGACGTACAACTACAAGCTGCTCGGACCTACAACTTGAAGAAAAATAAATTCAACTATTTTTTTTGAAAAATAGTCTGAATTAACCTGTGAGGGGAATACCTTGCTCCTTCGACTTTCCGGTGACCAGCGATGGTCACCGTTTAAGGTCGCAGCAAGGCCGATCCCGCTTGCCTCTCTCGGTTTCCAATATGGAAGCCGATGACGAGGAAACTCCGGGCCCCTCCCAGGGCCACAGACGCGCCAGGGCGCGCACCTACTCCTCAGACAGCAGCATGATGGTCATGCTCACTGATGAGGAGCAACCTCAGGTCGAGGCCAGTCAGGCCTCCCTGAGATACTACGGGGACGTCGAAAATGCCGGTTGGACACCGCAGCAATCCGCCCAAAGGGCGCGCGATCGCTCCGCGCATCGCGCTGCAGCGGTGGACCAAACCAGGCAAATCGAAAATTCACCCCCTACTGAAGCTGACGACCACAGACTGCACGGCCTCTCCCCCCGCACCTCCCTCGAGGCTGATATCGTCTTCCTGGCGAGGGCGGCGGAGGGAGCTTGTGCCACACCCGGATTACTGAAGGCCATGAGGGACTTCATTTACAAAAGGACCTCCGAACTTGAAGGCCCAGTCCCGGTTGAGGAGGTGGATATGTTGTCGCAAATCTGCGACACTCCACTACCTCCCGGGACTGCCATCAGACGAAAACGCCCCGATGATGACAGCGACTCCACCATCACGGAAGAAGCGAAACGGCTGTGCTCTACCCAGCCGCTCACCCAGCGGGACCCAAGGCTGAAACGCCGGGTTCCCGCCAGCCAACCACTGCCAACCACGACGCCATTGACAGTTACACAGCCACCAGCACCACCAGCGTCACAGACACCAGCATCCTTTGCCACGGTAGCAGCAGCAACTGCTCCGCCGGCCCCTGCACCTCAACTAAAAACCACTAAACTAAGATACCCACCTTTGGTAGTGGAAACACTACCAAACTGGTCAGTGCACTTTAAAAACTTGAAAACCAAACTAGGCCGGGCCCCAAATGCCAGGCCCTTTGGCAGAGGGGTCCGCTTTTCACCCACTAGTGAGGACGAATACAGGACCATACAAAGATACCTCTCGGACCTGGAGCAGACCGAGAGGATCTCATGGTTCTGCTACTCGCTACCTCAAGATCAAAATCTGAAGGTGGCCATACGGGGTCTCCCTGCGGATACCCTCTCCGAAGAAATACAAGAAGAGCTGCGCGAATTGGGGTTCTCCCCAGAGTACGTGCGGCCAATCAAGGCGCGGGCTGGCCGGCCGGGGTGTATATTCCTGGCAATTCTACAGAGAACCGCGACCACCATCCCCGCAATATACGCGGTAACAGAGCTCCTCTGCATGCCGGGGGTGAAGATTGAAGCTTGGAGAGGCAAACGTGGGCCGGCACAGTGCCATAAGTGCCAACAGTTTCGCCACTTCAGCCACAATTGTCATCGCCCCCGGCGATGTGTCAGATGCGGAGTCCTGGAAGGGACATAGAGACCGGAAGGTTGAATAAGATTGTGAATCCTGTAAAGGATATTGAGACCGTGAGGTCGAAACAGGACAGGAGCCCGAAAGGGACGAGTGATTCTGTGGGATCCAGAATTTGTGTGACTCCAAAAAGGAGTAATGAGAATACCGTACGTTCAAAGAATAATTCAGCATCTATCCTGTTTGAAGAGTTTCTAAAACTTATGCGAAAACAAAATAGTGAACAGTTTTTCCGTGCTGAGCTATGTAATACCTGAGTTTGATCCTTTAAATGAGCATCAATCAATCACTGTCTGGTTAAATAAGATCGACGAATGCTCTGAAATTTATAACTGGAGTGATCGGGAACGCACTATGCCTTGTCCAAACTTTCTGGACATGCTAAATTGTGGTACAAAGGATTACCCTCTTTAAAACGGAATTGGTTAGAATGGAAAAGTCTCCTTACCGAATCCTTTCCATCTACCAAAAACTATGCTGAGCTATTATCAGAGATGTTGAGCAAAAGAGCACGCTTTGGTGAGCCTCTCGATTTGTATTACTATTCCAAAATAAATTTACTAAATCGACGCAAAATTTTCGGTAAGGAGGCTTTAGATTTTTTAATACATGGCGTAGATGATAGGGGAGTTGTTGGAGTAGGAGCGCAAGCGGCTAATTTTGTGAGACCCGAACAATTACCTAATTTTTTTAAATCTTTAAGGGTTCAAGCAAATGATGGCATTGACTCTATAAAGGAAAAAAAAAGTTTTATAACGAATAGGCAGATAATCAAACCTATAGACTCTATAAACACATTTGTAGCATCTCGTAAGAGTCCTTCGAACTATACTATGCGGAGGAACGGGACTATCAAAACAAAATTAAGAGTCAAAATATCAGCGTCCCTTTAGAATCAAAAAGATACTACCTCACGACCGCTTTATTGTAGAAGATACGCCCCTAACTAGGAAAGCGTAAGCGTTATGAAGGAAGTTTCCATTGACAAAATATTTCCTAGGTTAAGCTTTGATAACGATCCTACCAGCGATAATCTAGCGAGGATAATTCCTCTGAATAATAAACCATGTTTAGTCAAATTTAAAACGTTCACGTTACAATCTAGAAACAGGGTGGATGGTTATCAGTTTGAAATAAAATGTGATTCGTTAAATAATAAATGTTAAAATTAAGTTGCATAATGTTAAGTCAACCTTTCTAAGAAAAAAAATTAATACTTTGTAATAAATAATTTAATATAAATTAGAATTATGTAATTAAGAATTTAATCTAAATCAGAATTATGTGGTTAAGTCATATTACTGATTTTTTTAATATAAAGATTAGCTGAAGCCAACTTGTAATATTAAGCAAACTGATTTGTTTTTTTCTCTTAAAACGAAGGGACTCGTTTTGTTGCGGATGGCCGACTGTAACGTTCTTTATAATCACAAACCTAATTCGTCACTGGCAACTTTAACGTAATTCGAATCCATAACTATATACAATAGCAACACATGAATGCAACAGGTGAATAAACCGGTATAAAAGGAGGCTCTCCGCTACAAAACGGGCAAGAGGAAAGCTTCTTACCATACGTTTATGCTGCACGGACCATTTTCAAAAAGTAACGGAAATTTCGAATAAATTTTAATTTTAAAATTTTTTCAAATTTCCTCCGACGCGGGGACAACCTAGCTAGCGACGGCCCGGAGGCCAGCAATGGTCGACGTTTAAGGTCGCAGCAGGAAGACCCAACAAACTCCACAGCGATGATGGACATCGCTGAAGAGGACTCGCCGGACATCAACGTCCGGCCAAGTCAACACAACAACACCTACGAAGAACAACCTCAGGTAGAGGCCTCCCAGGCCACCCTGAGCGCAGATGCAGGATTCTCGGGATGGTCACTGCAGCAGACTGCCACAGGTGTGGCACGCGATCGCTCCGCGCATCGCGCAGCGGCAGTTGACCAGGCCCGGGGAACAGACGCCGAAGATGAGGACAACCGGCTGCACGGCCTCTCGCCGCGCACCTCGCACGAGGCGGACATAGTCTTCCTCGCGAGGGCGGCAGAGGGGGCCTGCGCCACTCCAGGCCTTTTAAAGGCCATGATGGACTACGTCAATCGGAGAACCACGGAGCTCGAAGGCCCCGTACCGGAAGAGGAAGCAGCTGTGCTGTCGCAGATCTGCGACACGCCACTCCCTCCTGGCACGGCGGTGAGGCGCCGACGCGCCAACGACGACAACCCCGCAGACGAGGCGAAGCGGCGCTGCTCGCAACCCGCGAGCCAGCCGCCTCTCACACCGCGTGACCCCCGCCTGCAGAGAAGAGAGAGTCAGGTGAACCAATCCCCCTTACCGAACGCCACACTAA
The DNA here is from genome assembly GCA_018237745.1 of Emesis diogenia. NCBI lineage: Eukaryota > Metazoa > Arthropoda > Insecta > Lepidoptera > Riodinidae > Emesis > Emesis diogenia. The sequence goes on from DWSY010000017.1 coordinate 9,956, forward strand.
ACCCCCCACCAGCCACGCAGCAACCAGCATCCCAGCTGCCGTTGAGCTTTGCGGCGGCCGCAGCCGCCACTGCTCCGCCAGCACAACAGCAGAGCTCCAAGGCCCAAAACACCAAGCAGCGCTACCCGCCGCTGGTGGTTGAAACCCTCCCCAACTGGGCGCTCCATTTCCGGGCGCTCAAAAACATTCTGGGGCACACCCCTAACGCCAGGCCGTTCGGTAGGGGGGTAAGGTTTACCCCTCACACAGAGATAGAATACCGCGCAGTGCAACGGTACCTTACCGACCTGGAAAAGTCGGAGAAGGTATCGTGGTTCTGCTATTCTCTGCCGCAGGACCGCAGTTTGAAAGTGGCGATCCGCGGGCTGCCAGCAGACACCCCACCTGCGGACATTGAAGCAGAGCTCCGCGAGCTGGGCTTCCACCCAGAGTTCGTCCGCCCAATCCGCGCGCGCGCGGGACGACCAGGCTGCATTTTCCTGGCCATCCTGCAACGCACCGCCACCACCATCCCCGCAATATACGGCATTACCGAAATGCTGTGTATGCCGGGGATAATTATTGAAGCATGGCGCGGCAAGAAGGGGCCGGCACAATGTCACAAGTGCCAGCTCTTTCGCCACTCCTCACACAACTGCCACCGGCCTCAACGCTGCGTGAGGTGCGGCGGCGAACATTTTGCAAGAGACTGCCCACGTCCCCGCGACGAGCCGCCTACTTGCGCCAACTGCGGAGGGGCGCATCCAGCTAACCACACATCCTGCCCAGTCTTCAGGCAGGAGGCCCGGAACAAGAAAGCAGGTACGGTGGCAAAAACAGGCACGTACACACAACACACTACACATCCAATACCTCCGAACACAAACCCCGCAGTGACAACAAACACCAATGAGGTCACTACTCTAAATCCCCCGGCAAACAATCCCCCGCCTCGTAACGACGCCACTTTCAGTAAGCCCAACCGCAGGCGAAAGAGAGGGAAACAACTCCCCTCTCAACCGCGCACTTCCGCCGTCCCTGTCTCGCAACCGCCTCTCGCTCACACACAACCTAAGCAACAGGTGTCAGCTATATCTCTCTCACTGAGCTCTGTCCCCGCCCCCACGGCGAAACAGACTCAGTCAAAACAACCAACCGCTTCGCACGGTGAATCGGAAACACCTGTTGCGCGCGCCACACCCTCACAACCGGCTGCAAGCCATGCTTCCTTTGCCGGGACTGAACGGCAAGCGTATGTAACCTCAGGCAAATTACCAATTGATTACACTATAGAACTATTAATAGATATACTACAAACCATACGGGCGGGTCAAGACCCAGTACCCGTTATTCTGAGAGGTCTGGCCAACCTTCACTCCAATAATGGATAGGCCTCTCAGGATACTAGAATGGAATGCCAACGGGCTAAAACTTCGACCCGTTTCAACTCTCAGAACCTTATTAAGAGAGAAAAACATTGACGTAGCTTTAATCTGCGAGTCCCACCTCGGGCCCAGCGACACCACGAGATTCCCCAACTTCCACACCTACCGCCTAGACGAACATTCCGGTACCAGAAACTACCGTGGACTACTGGTACTTGTTCGTCGACGCACAATACACCAACCTCTCCCATCCCCACAGCTGGTGGCAATGAGCGCGCTGGGCGTCGAGCTCTTCGTAGCCGGCAGCCCTCTGCGGGTTTATTGCATCTACAGACCACCAGCCAGATTCCATTTCACAAACGACCTGCACTCCCTCTTCAACTCCCCACTTCCTACCTTCGTCGCAGGCGATTGGAATAGCCTGCACCCAGCGTGGAGTTGCGCAACAACTAACACGGCAGGCCGGCGACTCTTAGCTGACGCAGAGTCGCAGGGCTACACCATCTGCGCCCCAGACGTTCCCACCCGCTATCCCCCAATCCAGACTGCACTTCCCTCCACTATAGACTTCGCGATCCATCACCACCTCAACCACCAGATCGCGGTTGAAGTCATCCCAGAGGATATGGGCTCTGACCATCTGCCCGTCCTCTTCACCCT
>DWSY010000018.1:0-11897 GCA_018237745.1 Emesis diogenia
CCAAAAGTGCTGGTATAGCACTTTTGGCTAGGATGGCTTTGGTAAGCCTTTTAGTCTACAATTTGGGGTTGTAACAGAGCGATATTTGCCAGTTTATTGAAATAATAAAAAATATTATTTCGAATTGACTCAAAATTTAATAATTTACCCTCACAATATCATGATTCAACTGAGGAATCCTTGCTATCAAAGACGGAAAATCTCGGAAGTCGGAAGGACCTGAATCCTTTCTTTTCAGTTGATCTTTCATAAGATGCAATTTACTTTTGAATGCGTTTATTGCGCTAATCATCGCAATAATAGGTTTTCCTTTACCTTGAAGCTCCAAGTTAATGGTGTTTAAAGGTATTTTGATGTCTGTCAAACATGCCAAAGCCATTTTTCGTTTTTCAATATCTGAGTATCATCACCCCTTTTATCCAGAAAAGCTGTTATTTCGAGATAAAATTCTTGAAACCTTTCTAGGAATTTTCCGTGACTCGACCACCGATGTCCGTGTGAAGAACTAAGTCAATAGAACACTGACTCATTATCTTCCTACTGCAATTAATAGAGCCGTCGCTGCAAGGTATGTGTACGGACGGAATTCACAGTTTTTATTACAATGCCCACAATCTCCTCCATGTTTAGAACTTTTGGACACGAAACTTGTTGATGTATAATGCAACGGAAGGAGAAAAATTAATGGAAATCGTCATTAGCTCGACACATTGCCACAAATTCGTTTTTATTTCCAGACATTGCTGGTGCTCCATCAGTAATTGTAATGCACACTAGTTTATGTATTGATAGCTTGTAGTTTGTTGCAAAATTGAAGAAAACATCATATATATCTACATCACGGGTCTTTCCTTTTAGAGGAATCATAGTCAAACACTCTTCTTTAGCCGACTTGTCATTGAATACCATTCAAATAAAAATACACATTTGGGCATTGTCTGACATATCGATGGATTCGTAGAACTGTAAAGAAAAATATGTATACAGTGGGACGAGATAACTTAAGTTCTCTTATATCAGACATAATCTCTGTTTTATTTTTAAAATCTTCAAATAATGTCTCACCCACTTCAATAAATGCTTCCTTCACAACTGATCCATCTTCAAATGGTTTCTTGTGTTTCGCCGATATATGAGATATTTTAAATGACGCGATGATGAATTTATTTTAACTGGCTGATCTTGTGAGTACGCTTTGTTCTTTTTTCAGATACGTTATCAGGTACTTTTCGTTTTCTTAATTCACTCTGTGGCGGGAAATCCTTCTCATGGTTATTTGAACCGTTTGCAACCGACAAATGGCATATGAGATAAATGCACTTATCCTTTAACATACAAAATAAAAATTCTTCCTCCCAATCGTTATTAAATTAATACGTTTTACTTTTCTTCGCGACACTAATTTTGTACTAATTATTAATAAGCTTTGTATCGCGTTCAAGATACAATTCGGAATGACTTCTATTCCTGCTGACGCAACATTTATATTGGCGCGAACGAAGTCTCGAATGATTCCGCCAAACACGCCGCCCGAAGTTTCTAGAAAAATCGGCGGGAAAGACGTGGCTTTTCATTGACAAGTACCGCGCGTGCCTGACAGACAGACAGACAGACTGATAGACAGCGGAGGAAATAGGGTCCTGTTTTTACCTTCTAGGTACGGAAACTAAAAACGAGACAGGTGGTAGAGTTTCGCAACATCTCGATCGGATTTGGTACCACCGCCATTTCTGCCACAATACCATTGAAATTGTTGTTTCTTAATTAGTCAAACTTATAAATATAGCATTTCAAACACGAATACAAACGAATTATAAACAACTTAGATGTTTATAAGCGGTAATTATCTCTATTATAAAAACAACGTTTGGTTGTTACGAGTATTATAGTATTTGCTATTTAATCTTTGTTAACAATATCGTTGTCTTTTATTTACGGATAGAGAGGAACAATCACCAAGACCACGCCAGGTCATGTCAAGTATAAAAAAAACAGTTCCGTTTGTCATTGCCGCAAGTGACCACCACACACACATAAATATTCGATGCATATGTGTGTACTAAGATGGAAAAACTTTAAAAGTTATAACAACGTGGTTCTCTTACTAATCTGTGGCGGGTGTAGTGATTAGTGAGAAAGTGTCTTCTGATACATGTGTTGTAAGGAGCCAGTTGGAACTTTAAAAGAAATTATTACTTTAAGATCATAAGCAGATGCTCTGGTGGAAAGAGACAACCATCACCTATAGATACCAAAGATGTTAATGGTGTATTGCTATCGTAGTATCTACTAATAATTTTATTTATTATTTTATTTTATATTTCATTTGTCCGTCAATAATATTGACGAAGTTTCATACAAATTTGCGACCTTTATTTTACCCCCTTAGGAATGGAATTTCCAAAAATCCTCTCTTAGTGCTATCGTACATTCCCTAAGAAACGTTCATACCAAATTTCTACGCTCAGTAGTTTCGGCTGTGCGTTGTCCGTCAGCCAGTCAGTCAGTCATTCACTCAGTAACGGAAGAGTTTTCTATATATTGATTGCGACAGAAATAGCGTCAGTGCTTGTCACTGTCGAGGTATAATATCTCATCACACGAATAGCAACGCACCATTAACATCTTTGGTCTCTAAGTTGTCGATTGTTGTCTCTTTCCACCAGGAGACCAATCTGCTTGTATGATATATATAAAACAACAAGACAAATCTGGAAGGACAGTTATATAACATGGCAGTTGGTTATCTCCGCGTCTACCGCAAGAGATCTAGCGCGAAGATATATAGGTATATATCTATTTATGTAACACTGCTTGTTTTGAATTAAATATTAGAATTGAAATGAAATGAAATGAAATATTTATTGGCAAGAATATGGGTGTTACAACTTAATTCAAGATACCAGCATATTCTACTATGATATGGTGTGCAAATATTTAAAAATTGCTCGTAAAACTTTCTTTAAAATTACTACCGGATCGGAACGCGGCCCACTAAGAAGTCCCGGCGGAAGAAACTCAGCGGCCTTTTTTTTCATATTTTTAAATATAATTTTACAATTATAATTTTTTTTCTTATTTTATTACAGTTTTTTTTTTCATATTACTAAATGTAAGAGAGGTTTAGGTACATTACAAAAATTTACAATCAAGAAATTGAAAGTAAAAATTAACAATATTTGATTTTATCAACAAAAAATTCTCTAACATCATAAAACATTTTATCTAAAAGCAAGTCAGTTTTTTTGCGAAATTTATTTAAGACTTTCAGCAATACGATTGTGTGTATTTATCAATTGCATTAAGCATTTTTTGTCAAAATATATAGTTTCTGGTTGCGCACATGTAACTTCTGACTATTCCTAAAACAAGAGTTACCAGTTACGTTTGTTTTAAATAAATGGTGGTGTTTCTTTACAAATACACATTACATTAAAATATATAAGCATGGTAATGGTAGACCCGTGGAATATGATGAGATTTGATCCGATATCATACCTTTCAAACGCGTAACGTAATTAATGAGGTACATCCTGGTTTACTAGGGTTATCCTAAAAAGGTCCTGACTACTCAATATTAGGACACCCATTTGCCGTAAAAGCTGGACATCCTCTTTTATAATAGTTAAATATATTTGGTAATGTTCCGCTCGTCAATTAAAAATTACGAGGTTTTTTTAAGGGACTTAAGTATTTTGCTTGACAAAAACCGAAGACACTTTTTCCGATTAAAAGATGGAAAGATGGCAACCCTGGCCTTACTTAATGTAAACAACTTGATATATTTTATTGCCATTACAGGAAAGCTGTTTTTTTGTGTCGTCATACTTAAGATAATTCAATTGCGTTGACCCAACCTTTAATGATAATAATTAATTCATATATATAATACTAGTTTTACGCGTAACTGTATCACCGATTTTTTTGAAGGTTTATAAAAAAAAAAATTCTCATGAGCAGAATAGATTTAAACTTTTAAGAATCTAAAATCATTAGACAAATTAATTAAAACTGCGTTACACTGACACACACACACATACACGCGCGCGTGCACACACGCACGCACGCACACACACACAACACACAAACACAAACACACACACGCACGCACACATATACAACACACACAAACACACACACACACACACACAACATGCATGCACACACAGACACACATAGTCGGACATTTGGGTACATTTAGTAGTTTCACCTTAATACAGACAAACAGACAGTAATTAAAAATAAACAGTTGGGTTTTTGTATCGATCATATAGTGTCCGCCAATTTTTTTTAATATCTTGAATGTACAGAATTGGTACCGTTACAATTATATTATATGTATCGATAGATGATGACTAATATATTTGTCACCAGTACGTAGCTATCAGTCGGTATATAACCGCGGGCACAGGGTAAAAACCCTATTATTATAACAAATATGTTTTTGTGTAAATCTAAATTCCGTGTGGCAATTTTAAAATGTGTTTTTTTAATACTTTGTGGTAAGTTGTTACTATATACTTACTACACTATAATCATGAATTGGTGAATTTTGAGACTACATTATTTGTTTTCTTTATGTACTACCTAACGAGCTGACCCGGCGTACTTTGTTCCGCTCTTCCTACTTACTTCTCCTTATCCGACCCCTGCTCCGCCTTCTTATTTTCCTCCTCACCTTTTCCCTCCTTATTCCCCCGTGTTGGTTCGGGCTTCTTTGAAGAATAGACCAACTGCCGTTCTGCCAGGCAGGTCGTAAAAGGTAACCGATTGGCTTTTCAAGTCACTAACATCGTGGCTACTAGGTGGTAGAGTACTCGCCCGGGTCCGGTACTACCGCCTCTTCTATTCCTGCCACAATAGCGTCAGTGCTTGTCACTGTCGTGTTCTGGTTTGGACGATGAGGTAGCCGGCAAACTTTTGCATGTGGCATTAGACCTCGCCACAAGATAGCAACGCACCATTAACATCTTTGGTCTCTATAGGCGATGGTTGTCTCATTCCATCAAGCGACCCATCTGCTTGTTTGCTATCTTATGATATAAAAAAAAATCTTTCTGCTCCCCTTGCCCATTCTCTCTTCGCCCCTTGCCTCCTTCCCCTCTTTCTCCTCTTACTCCTCTTTCTCTTCACCCTAGTTCCTTCTTCCTCCTCCTCATTCTCTGCAAGCTTTTTTAATTATACGCGGACTAAATTGCGCGCGTATAAAATATTAGGCACTAACTGGTCTAATATTATTTCCACAACGATGCGAAAAATGATTGACTGTTTTTTGCAAGAATATGGGTAATACAAGTAAATATAATTTTTGTGTAGTTCCATACATACTGCTTCGTACCGTACCGTTCCATAAAACTACTGAGATAACATTACCGTGTCTTTGATGTCTATAGATGACGGTTGTCTTTTTCCAACAGGAGAACCATCTATCTATTATTATATCATAGCAAACTTATGATATAAATAATTTAAGCCTAGTAAAACTACAACAACCTTGTTACAAAAAATGGTTTAAATAGAAACACCCTTAAAACAAAAGTTTTAACAAAAATATTATTACGAATCGTGGTTGTAAGATAAACCATAGATCATATTGTGGTTTAACGTTAAACTTCGACGACCCCTAGTTTAACGATGATTTAAATCGTATGTGTAAATTATGCTCTTTTATCATATTTTTCATTGATTTTTGTGTTATGTTGTTATTACATGAAAATGGATATGAACATTGTCGATTTATAATTGATATTGATGATATGGAAGCTAGTGCGTTGTTAGTAACGCCACGGGTAAATACGGGCACAGGAATCGTGTGCCAATAATTCCCTTCATAGAATAATTCGATGAAAATTTTAGAAAAAAATATAGGTTTAGTAAAAGTTGTGTAATAAAAAGTGGCCTATAAAGTATATTCTATATAATTAAATATTTGGTTTAGGTTAATTAATAAAGGAAAATGATGAGTGTCCATACAAAGTTCGCCTAATAATCAACAAGGGTTATATGATGCCTAAAATACTTGAAACATTATACAATACTTTCCTTTGAAATCATAGTTGTATCACGGACACTTTTGTAATAATTTATTTTACTAAATATTATAAGGTTTTGGATGCATTTGGATGCATTTCGGATGCATAACTTCTCATATACAAGTATTATAATGAACACCACAATAATAATGGGATACATGAAATACTTAATTTTTCAATCAATCAAATAGAAAAACTTACGCGAAATAATCACTTACTAAAAATTATGCCAATTAACGTGCATACATACAACTAGGTCTAAAATGACAATTTAGTAGTAATTGTTTGTTGTTAAGAAAGCGAAAACCAACACAGCCAATGCTAATGACAATAGATCATTCAAATACTGAATTTGTTTGTTTAGTGATTACAAATCGATCGATCGATCGAGATCGATATCTATTGTTTCTTTTGGTTTTCTGATCTTTATTTGGAGCCAAGATACAGCCTTTTTTTTGCATTCGTTTTCTTGTAATTTGCAATGGACAATTACAGATAAACATATTGTCATGATACTTTCTTATTAAAATGAATTCTTAATTAAAAAGTGTCCTTGGATTCTATTACTGGTTCAATACGTAAGAAAATAAAACAATTTCTTTTGTAAAAACAATATGTGTGTTGAGCCGTAGACCATATTCAGCATTCTCCAAAAACACGGATTGCAAGTTGGAGCAATTTATGTTTGGGTACTTACTTTTTCCTCAGTACCTACTACAATTGTCTGATTGTTTTTTGTTGGTACGGCATAATTTAATATTAAAATAACTGAAGAAGGGGATATAATTAATAAAGAGAAAATTGTTGATTTAGATACTTTGATAACATAAAAAATCCAAACATAATTGAGCTTCTTGATCATCATGTTCATCTTGCAATAGTTTTGTTTCATGTCACGCGCCGGAGGTTAGTTATTACCTGTGTGGTAATTTTTTTTATATTATAGGATAGCCAACAAGCTTAAGGCCCTCCTGATGGAAAGGGAAACCATAGCCTATAAACACCAAAGATGTTAATGGTGGGTTGCTATCCGTGTGGCGAGGCTGTAATACCACATGCTAGAGTATACCTACCTTACCCTCCAAACCGGAACACCACAGCGAAAAGCACTTACGCTATTGCGGCAGGAATAGGTAAGGCGGTGGTACCAAGACCCGGTCGAGCCGTAGCAGACCTCTACCACCTTTTGTCGCCTTTTACGACATGCCTAGCTATAAGGCAGTTGATCTATTCTTCTAAAGCGGCCCGGAGAACTTTTGTAACATCTGTAGTACCTAAATATACATTCAAAAATTGTAGACTAAGTGTCGGCTTGTATGATTATGAAATTATTGCTGGCTATGACTTTTCTGCAGTAATACTTTAACCTTAGTAAAACTACAAAAGATCGAATACCGTTGATATCTCTTAAGCCCTACATCAGATTTAAAAATAGGACCACACGGGAAGCAACTCTGTTAAGCAAAAATCGGTTCTGAGGGACATAAAAATGTATTTTTTTGTATACGAAAATAATTTCTCCCCCTTTTTGAGATTCCGTCGTATTGATAAAATATAGATATAAAAATCTATAATGGTATCGTTAGTTAGAACAATAATATAATATCGATATTTAGTAATATCGATGGCGATTATAAACTTCTGTTAGGTATGATAGAATAATAATAGGAAATCGTGGATATTTTATTTAAAAAAAACAATGCAATTTATTTGTCTCTCTAACTTAACTGTAAACTTTAGACCTATATGTAGTTAAATTATTTGAATGAAACAGTTTATGAGAGACTAGTGTCGTTTGTAAGTACATAGTACGTGAATAAATAATGTAGTATATTTATTATTTATAATGTAGTATATTTAGTATTTATTTATTAAAAGTTAATGAAAAAATTAGGAAATTAAATATACTCGTATAATTAAAAAGTATCCTCAAGCCCGTATGACGGATAGACATCTATACAACCAATTCACCTACAATTTGCCGAAGATACTTAAAAGTCACAGACAATGTAATACTCGTATCAAGCCCATAAGTGATCGGGCACTCATCCAATTACGAGTAACCTTGTTTTCATCAAAAAACCAAAAAAAGTGCATTTGAATTTTCCTATCCGGGAATCGAACGTAGGACCTTATGTATTCACCCCAACGTTTTAAAAAACTTGCGTTTATTTTCTTTCAGTTTCATCTGTATATGGAAGAAAATTTCGCAGCGATTATCTATACAATCGAAAAACAGATGGCTTTTATAAGTTTCATATAGAGTCAGTAAAGTTTAACGAAGCTAAAGCTGCGTGTGATATGGAGGGAGCAGCATTATTTGTTCCATCGTCAGACATGGATGTAGAGCAAGTTAGCCAAATGTTTAAAGGATATCCAGATATAGAAAACTACATGTGGAGTGGAAATGATGATAAAAAACATGAAAAAGCAGATTTGCCACGATTAAGTGACTACCAAATTTTTTTAAATTCAGGTTAGATATTTGTTATAATCGTATAGCTGATTTAGATTTGTTCAAATTTTCTTCGATAATAAATCAACTTTTACATCACTATTGTAAAATGTCAAACCGGCCTTTATAGCTTGGCGTCACTGTAACAAAGATTGAAGAGATTCATTTTAGATAGACAGAGACAGAATGAGTATTTTGAGTTTTTCTAAATAACGCCAATACCTCAAAGTATCTTGAAAAAACATATAAGTCACGGTACCGTGGTTTTACCCGTGTTGGTCTAGGCCCCTTAAAAGAATGGACCATCTGAAATTCTACCAGGCATTTCGTAAAAGGCGAATGATTGGTTTGATTTGTCACTACTATCGAGACTACTTGGTAGTAGACTTCTGTAACGTCTCACCTGGGTAAGGTACCACCGCCTCACCTATTCCTGCCATAATAGCGTTAATGCTTGTCAATTTCGTGTACCGGTTTGGAGTTTTTATAAAGTGAATACAGTAAAACATAGACATAGTATATATCTGTGACATGGTAATAAGTATCTTATTTCTTTAAACATATGATAGTAAACAAGCAGATGGGTCTCGTGATGGAAAGAAACAACCGTTGCCTATAAACAACAAAGATGTTAACGGTGTGTTGCTATGCGAGCGGCGAGATGATAATACCACATGCAGAAATTTACCGGCTACCTTAGCCTGCAAACTGAAACACGGAAGTGACAAGCATTGGCGCTATTGCGGCAGGAATCTCTAGGTCTATGTCTCAATTTCAGTTCACAATAAAACGGGGTAGACTTTGACTCTGGTCTTATTATTTTAAGGCAATATTATAATTCATCTACGCTAATTACTGTATACATAGAGAAACTGGATTAGAGTGCTTATTGTTATCGTACAGCATATTAATAAATAAAGAAGATACATTAATTTAGATCAACAAAAGATTGTAACTGTTAATACTAAAAAGTATTAATAGTTATAATCTTCTGTTGTAATAAGTCATTTATTTGGTTGTGATATGGATTTTCGCTAAGAATATTAATACATAGACATACATATTATGTAAATAATCAAATATATTTGAAAAGTACTTAAACCCAGAAATACAAACATCTGTGTCCATCACACATTTTGAGCTTTTGTGCTTAAGGGGTATCCAGAGTCAGAAAACCACATGTGGAGTGAGAACGATGATAAAATATATTATGAAGAAGCAGATTTATCAACATTTAATGCCTACCAAAAAATTGCTTTGCGGGGTTTACGAAATCCCTAACATTCAGGTTAGACATTTACTATAATCATATAGCAATATAGATTTGTTTATATTTTTTTCGATAATAAATTGACTTTTACATGACTATTGCAATATGTGAAACCGGCCTTTACTTGGCACCACTGTAACAAAACATTGAAGAGATTGAGTTTAGATCGGCAGGCACAGATTGAGTTTTTTGAGCAAGGACGGCGATCGCAGTTAACTGGACTTTCATCGGTAAAAACAGAAGCAAAAGAAAATTGATGCAACGGCTTCGGCTCGTCCCGACTTACTGAGGACTAGAGCACTTGTGGTCGACCTTAGGTTTGGAGGGGAATCCTGTAACGGACATGACATTGACCTCATTCATCTCTACGAAAGTTAGACGTGATGTTAGAGCAAAATCCTAAATCGTGATATTGAAATAATTTAAATCTTTACTATATATACAAATTCCAACGCTTCTCAGATAGACTTCGGTCCCCAGGTGGAACACCTGACCTGGCTGGGAGGATCTTCCCTTTTTACAGCATACGACGATATCTATGACCTCACACTGAGTTTCTGTATTTCTATATATATAATAAAACTGAAAAGGGTCGAAAGTCTGTACATAGAAGATATTCGAAAAAAATTCGTTTGGGGATATTTAAACTTGATAACAGAACACGTTCCAAAAATTTTCAGAATTTTTGTCAGTTTATCTGTTTGTCTGTTTGTTCGTGCGCGTATCATGCGAAAACAGGTAAACGGATTTTGTTGCAGATTTTACTATGTGTGAATAAAAAAATTCTTCACCTCAAAATATTATATAAGCCTCAAAGAAGCAATAAACGCTACGAGTTGCCATTAGAAAAACCCAGCAAGGACAGCGATCGCAATTCCCTGGACTTTCATCGGCAATAACAGAAGAAAAAAGAAAAATTGAAGCAATGGCTTCGGCTGGTCCCGACTCACTGAGGACTGGAGCACTTGTGGTCGAGCGTCAGTCTAGAGCTAAACGGATTTTGTTACAAATTTTACCTATCTGTCGAGAAAATTTCCAGCCAGGATAACCTATAAAGGCTATAAAAATTAAACCCCTAAAAGGGATATGTCAATTTAAACACAATTTAAATATAAAAAATGTTCTACAATGATTGTTTTTTTATAATTTTGTGTTTCTAACTATACTTTATAATTTTGTGTAGAATTACGACGATTGAACGTTTACAAACAAAAATGGATAAATAGCGTATTCAACTTCCCAATATATGTTGAGCGCAAATCAGTATGATCAATAATATCAAATAGGGTTTAAGTTGAATATTTAGTTGAATGTGATTTCATCCTATGAAAATATAAAACACTGATTATTAGAATTTTTGAATATCTGTCTGTTTGTGTGAGAATTTGTGCGCGCTAATCTCAGAAACGGCTTGGCTATTTCAATATGGTTTTCGCTACTGCGATGTGGTAAGGTTCTTTTAACATTCAATGTTGTTCAAATCGGGTCATAAATAAAAAAAATATGTCTTTTTAAATACATTACAGCAAACATTTACACATTAAAATGTGACAAAAATGATCATCATTTCCTTGAAATCTCTTATCTTGATTTACATTTACAAAAATAATAAAGTTGTAGCTGATCAATGCGTACACATCTAATAATAATAATGTGTAACATTAAAATAACCGCGTTGTAGTGAATGCATGTATATAAATATATATATACAGGTTGCATATTATTATACCAAAATATCATTATTTTTTTTTTAATTTTCGCCAGTCTATTTGTTTCGGCTAATTTCTGGAACAGCTGAACTGATTTTGACGGGACTTTCACTGTCAGGTAGCTGTTGAAATATGGAGTAACTTTTATCTAAGAATTCAACATATTTTGTAAATGAGTTTTTGGTCGATTCGACGCGGACGAAGTCGCGGCACAGCTAGTATTAAATACATTTGAAAAATTATATGTACTTTTATGTATTAATTTGACCGCCTCGTTGGTTGAATGGTTAGAGACCCTGGCTACGCAACCACGGGGCCCGGGTTCGATTCCCGGCAGGGACAAGCATTTATGTGATGAGTATAGATGTTTGTATTTCTGGGTTTGGGTGTTTATTAAATATATTTGAATATTTATATATGTATTTCTATGT
>DWSY010000019.1:0-11621 GCA_018237745.1 Emesis diogenia
GTGGTGCCTGGATGTCCGGGAGAGTCGTTGCAGGACTCTACCACCAAGTCAATATCACGGTGTTAGTGACAGTTTAACCTTCGCTCGCCTTTTACGAGCTGCTTGGTAGGTAAGCTGCAGTTGGCCTATTCTACATACAATCCCGGGACAAACACGTGGAAAGTTTTATTTGTACGTAGTTTAAAGCACAATTAAAGATATCAGAAGTACAATTTCAATTAAGTGAATGTTATTTATTAACAAAAATCAGCGAGACGCAAAATATACAATAAGTGCGTTACATGTCAACTTAAAATTAAAAAATTATAATTAAAATATTATAACTTCAAATGGGTAATTTAACGGAAACAAACTTATCAAAGATTGTTTTCACAATTGCTATCCATTATAAAATTCGGCAACAGATTGGTTATTCTGAGTACATTCATTATTTTCTTCTGTACATACTCGGTGGCTATTAGATTGATTGCATTCATCTGCAACTAGTCGGTTGCAGGTGGATTCTTCATATTCTACTGTGGGTAATCGGTTGCTTCTAACAAAAATATTGTCACTCGAAGTTTGTTCAAGAGTTATTTGATTGCAAGTCTCTGGAGTACTATTACGGGAAACATTACTTAATTGGGAGTAGTTTGACATCGAACTTGATGGGTTACCATATTGCAAAGATTGGTACGCGAACTCGTCGACGACGCTTTGAATACGGTTTCTAAAAGCAAGTAGCATGTGCTGTGGAATTTTTTCAATGTGTGGTATGAGGCTTTTAAAAAATAAAAGATGTTCGTTGTCTGCATCTGTTGTTCTATTCTGTCGAGATTTTTCCTTGTCTCGTAAAAATTTAAGTTTTTGATGCTCAATGTCTAATAACTTGTCATTTATTGATCTCTTCGGCCTTTTCAAAGCGGTTTTAGAAACAGGAGTCACTGTTGGTTGGTCACTCGCATCATTATCTTCCATATTGCTTGGTCCTGGTGAAAGAGAACAATCATTGTCATTTGTACTTCGGTTTCAATATCAAAGCTCACAGCACTATTTGAATGAGATTTTTGTCGTGTCAAACTTCCAGTGGTTGGCCGCCCCTTTGCCATAGATTTGAGTAAGTAAGGGCTTCAAATATGACCATTTGGGATGTACTGTAGTTGCCTCATCTCCAAAGCGAGAAAGTGGAATCTTTCCTAACTCTACCGCGAATTGATCCCTTAGATATCTCCATCTATTTTTATTTTATTTTCTGAAACAAAAAAGTACTGACATGTAAAAATTTTTTTTCTACAGAGGTCAAATACAATTTTATTGTTGTAAATATCAAGGTAAATAAATTTAATAATACTTATTTCTTCCCAGTTCAATCAATTTAAAAGTAATTATTTATTTAAATCTCAATTTTCAGGTTGGGTCTTATTTAGAACCCTGGCAAGAAATAAGTATTTTTTAATTTGGCCCGTAACATTATTATTATTTAAATTAATTTAAACTGATGTTAACAACAACGAAATTGTATTTGACCTCTGTCTGTCTCATAAAAAAAATGAGTAGAATCACCCCCTAAAAATTTTGCCTTAATTTTTGCTTTTTTTACATTCTATAAACAAGGTGTAATAGTTATGTGTTTTTTTTTATTTTCAGATATCTTGCAACTAGAGAATCATTTAAATCGCTTTCAAAAAATTTTCGAATAGGTGTAACAAAATTAACAAAAATTATAGAGGAGACGGTTCTTGCAATATGGGAGGAACTTTATACCATACATATGCCTATACCCAACATAGATATATTTTATTCAATATCTAATGATTTCAATAATATTTGGAATTTCCCTCACGTCATAGGTTGTATAGACGTGAAACATGTGCGCGTTATTTGCCCAAAAATTCTGGATCTATGTTTTACAACTATAAAAAATATTTTTCTGTGGTACTGCAAGCAGTAGCCGATGCCAATTATAAATTTGTAATGGTAGAAGTCGGGGGCTATGGTACACAGAGTGATGGCGGTACCTTTAGAGCATCAGATTTGTATCAGTTTCTAAATGAAAGAGAATTAGATATTCCATTGCTCGCTTATTTGCCTAATACCCAAGTCTCTGTTCCTTATGTATTTTTAGCCGATGAAGCGTATCCATTAAAAACATATTTAATGAAACCTTTTGGGGGGAGGGATTTAACAGTGGACTAACAAAATTTTAATAGTCGCTTGTCGCGAGCGAGAAAAACAGTGGAATGTGCATTTGGCAGATTATACTCAAAGTGGCGTTTGTTATCTAAAAGCATCGAAACGGATATTCAACTAGTTGACAAGATCGTGTGTTTGAGGTATTGTTTATGAGTACTATTTTATTAAGGTTGCAGCATTTATGTACAACAAACATGAGTGATTTGGTAGGGTTTATATATTATATATGTAAACATTTTGTTACAGAATATTTTGACCCATATATTGAGCACAATTATTGCAAAACAAAGCACAATGCCCATGATTACTGCCAAGAAAGTACTTCTTTTATTGGTAAGATTACTTTTTAATAGTATAAATTTCCTATTTTTATTTCATTGTAGGAGAAAAGTTTTCTATGAAGCAATTAAAAATTTCCAATGGTTACAGACTAAATATATTACCTACTTAACCAAAATTCCAATTCATTGTAAATGTTACGATTGAGACTTGTAAAACGAAAAACTGAAATCATCTAGCTTCAATTTCTGTTGTTTGTTGTTCCCAGTAGACTATATATTCAGCCAGTCACTCGACCAACGAGGAAGAAACCACTTCGATTTTCTATTGCTAAGACCTACCAAACTCAAATCCTTTAGGATTGATATTTACATTTTTAGTTTTAATAAATGAACTAACTAAAAATCAAAGTTGGTCGAGTGGTCAGAGACGAGTATAGATGTTTGTGTTTCAGGGTTTAAATGGTTATTACATATTAAGGATTGATACATTGATTTCTGTATTTTTTATTTCCTTCGATAAACAGATATTTCTGCTAGTGGATATCTCTTATATTTGGGTATTTATATAAGTATTAAAAAAAAATTTAACTTTTAAGTAGATCGCAGCTAATTATCAAATAATCTGGTCATCAATACAAAAAAATAATATTGAAGTGTCTGTTTGTTACATTAAAATAACTAATTATTACTGAATGCACAGTTCATATACCAAAGTAATATTTTTACAAGTTTGGCTGTCTATCTGTCTGTTTGTTCTTGCTGAACTCTGGAATGGCTGGTCCAATTTTTACGAAACTTTCATTGGCAGATAGGTGATATAACAAGGAGTAACTTTGGTTACTTTTATTTCGGCCTTAGGAACACTTTAGTAGTTAACTAATCTTCATTCCTTCTTTCTTAAATTGAGAATGCAAAATCAAATTACCCAAACATGCTGGAATGGTACCTTCAGCTATAAGGTCTTGAAAAATATAGTTAAGATATGTAACTTTGAAATACCGTTGGAGCTGTACAAAAGCCAAATGGCATTTTCATGAATTCGTAATGTTCTTGCAGAGTTACAAAGGCCATAAACTTCCTGCTATCTTCATGGACATTTACATGCATAAACCCATTTTCAAAAGTAAATTTGTCAATATGTTTGCACCTTTTAATCTGTAAATCTGGTCTTCAATGATAGGTAATAGGAATCGGTCTTTAATAACTTTCTTATTCAGCTTTCTATAATCAATACATAGACTATATGTTCCATTTTTGTATTTAGCTTGCACTATGGAACAGGCAAAATCTGATTTTCTCGGCATAAGTCATAACCTATTAACAATTTTCATTCTGTAAAACTAATTCCAAAATCTTTGAGGATAGGATTCCCAAGTATACTATTAACTATTATGGTATATGTAGGTAATATTTAAACATTTTGTTACAGAGAATTTTGACCCTTATATTGAGCACAATTATTGCAAAACAAAGGACAATGACCATGTTTACTGCAAAGAAAGTACTTCTTTTATAGGTAAGATTACTTTGTTTTTTAGTATAAATTTACTTTTTGATTTCAGCATAGGAAAAAAATGATCTATGAAGCAATCAAATATTCCCAATGGCTAAATACTAAATATATTACTTAATCACAATTCCAATTCATTGTCATCTATGTTACGATTGAGACTTGTAAAACGAAAGTCTGAAATCATCTAGCTTCAATTTCTGTTTGTTGTTCCCTGTAGACTATATAGTCAGCTAGCCACTTCTTTTTTCTATTGCTGAGATCTACCAAACCAAATCCTTTAGGAATAATTAGAATATTTTTGGTTTAAGTGGCTGAATATTCGGTTCTGATGGGACACACATGTTCATTTGTTACTATTAACATATTCCAATGAATGTAAAACTGGTAAATTTATTTTTTACCTAGCATATTTTTTCCATGTTATAGATAAAAGCCACCTAACACACCGTTTGAATTTAAGTACATACAGCTTGTGATAATTGGTTATATTAATAATATAAATACCAAAAAGTTTCAATCTGAAGATTAGAAAACAGCATTAAATCTTTCCTGCAATTTTTTTAAGATTTACAAAGTCTTCATCCATCAACTACAATATGCAGTGGCGTAGCGTGCCTTTATGGGGCCCCGTATAAAAATTTGTTTGGGGGCCCTTATGAAGGGTAAAGATTTCTCACAAAAGAAAAAAAAATGGTTGCATAAAATTAAGAGAAATATTTATTCATCATAATAAGCTATTTGTCAATTTTTCCAAAATTGTTACAAAGTATTCAAATAAAATGTCTCTCCTTGCCTTTATTTGGCAAACTGATTTATTGAATCATTTATAGCTGATGAAGACTTTAGTTTTCCTAAATTTTCTGCCTCTATAGATAATAGTAATAGGTATGTTAGGTGTTCCTGTCCCATCTAAGCTCTTAGGTAACTTTTTAGCATTTTTAATTTTAAAAAACTACTTTCAGCAAATACAGTTAATACTACTTAACCGGAAGAATAGTTGTTGGTATTGCATTACGATATAATGCACAATTAAATAAAACGCGTTATTAAACACTGCACTGAAATCCGACAGCCCGCGATGACCGGCGTAGGGTGCTGCCAACTTTTGAACGCACTCTTTGCGCGCGAAAAAGACATTGCGTTTTTAGATGTTAACTCGATTTTTGAAGAATTGTTTTTAACAGTAACTTTCCTATTCTCAATTTTTTCAATTTTTAGCGGAAAGTTGATAAATTTGAGATGGTTTTATTAATTTTGCTTATGCACGTTGGGGGCCCCCGTGGCCCGGGAGCCCCGTATAATTGATACGGCAGGTACGGCGGTAGCTACGCCCCTGACAATATGCAACAACCCCACTCTCAGGTATCTGTGAATGCTTTAACTCTTAGGCAGGATAGGTCTCAGCAATCTTGCCATCTCAGTATGCTGATGCTCTCGGATCATAACACTACATTATCATTCTTTTAATTTAACTGAAATTAAATTGTGGAATGCTCTCCCCATCTTCAAATCTCGAATTTATCACTACTCACATTTTTCTGGTTTATCGTTACAACATTTGCCACAGTACCACCCACCTAGTATAATTTAGTAAAGTGTACAACCACCCACGCACCAATATTAATTTTTATCATACATACATCAAAATTTAAACATGTTATTATCATTATATTTACTAAATTAGTAAAACACATATTACTATTTTTCTACTTTTGGTCGGTATACTCATAAAAGCGAAATTCTGCCTAAACCATTTTTGATAAAATGTTCCATGGGAAGTAAATATAACAGGATCAAACTTCGGTTACCAAAGGTGCCCTTTGGTAACCGAAGTTTGATCAAGAAGAATAAATCAAATTACTTTAATTTTAAAAATCACAATCGTTTGCGCTTGTCAGTATAACATACTGTTGAAAACCCTCGAAGGAGTTTTGACTGGCATTTAGTTAACTGAATTAATTCAAACAAATGGCTTATTTGCCTTTGTATTGAGTTTAAGTCTAATTTCGTTTGCGAACAGGTGCTAAAGATTTTTTTAAATAACTAGTTTATTTGAGGTTCTCGCGAAAGTCACTTCAGAATTAATTTTCGTTTTAATATAAAATTTCCACGATAACCCCTTATCTTTATCTGAGGCTATATAAGTTATTGAATTAAGTATTACTGCTAGACTACAAAATGTAATAAAATGTTTATTTATAGATCAGTTCAAGAAATTTCAAGACGAGAAGGAAAAACACGTACATGGGGTACTGGAAGAAGGTATGGATGAAGTAATGGATGCAAAGACTAAAGTGGCATCTTTAAAGAATCCTGTTGTTGTGCTAACGAGACTGACACCGTCTGAAATAACAGCTTATGGTATGTTTTAGCTCAATGTATGGTATGTTTGGTTATGAAACTTATATATATGTAATGTCTGTATTAATTCCTACATTTGGTAGAATTTTGCGAAATAGCTATTAAAAGGTGATAAATTTGTCCAACGGGTCACTTAAGTGATAAGAGTTGTATGTACGTCTCGTTTAGTTTTGGTACCTGTTCGCATCTTAACTCGTGAGACGAGTGCATTCTTTGTTAGTGATGTGACTCGAGTTATATTGAAGGCTTGTAACCGCTAGGATTTTTGTCGTTGGTTTTGAAAAATAACTACATTCTAGTAAGCTTTTCAATGCATTACCGCTTATACGGCCAAGCTGTTTGTTTGAAATAACTTGAAACACCTTCAGAGGCTTAATTACAAACCGGTTATGGACTGAACGCAAACTAAACTGGAGTAAAACCTAATACAAAGGCAAATAAGTCACTTGTCTACATTAATTCAGTTAATCTTTAACTATGGACGTCATTTTTTTTTACACGTGGAGTCTCTTAGGCCACTGCATTAGACTGATTTTTTCAAACATTACACTTCATTTCATTTAAAATCAATATGCATAACAAAAAGGAGGTTATCGATTATAAAAATACTTTCATATACTTTATTCATAAATATTAAGAAATTAGGAAATAACCAAAGTAATGGCACTTTTCAAACTTTTTTGGCACATGGTTGTTTTTGGTAATTATTAGTCGTTTGTCATATGAAATAGTAATTTTCATCATTTATATCTTAATTTTAAATCATTAAAGAACCAAAAAGACAACTTCCACTTATGGAAACAAAAAATAAAAAATTAACAAATGACTTTAATGTATAAAGTCAAAGTGAAAGACAAAAATTCTTTATTCAATAAAACTCATAAAAGTTGTTTTGACGCGTCAACAATTGTGTAAACTACCGGATCGGAAACGCGGCCACACACTGAGAATTGATTTCTATCTGGCGAGGTAACCTCCTCCTTTGCCGGCCGTTTTAATACTAAAATCGACGCTACTGAGCCCTTCACTCGCTGAGAGCAGGGGGGTCTACGCGGAACTTCAGAATTAAACAATGTTGTGTAGCCTGTGAGCCTCCAAGTCCATAGTTAAAGGTTAATTAATTGCTAGTCAAAACTCATTCGAGGGTTTTTAACAGTATGTTATACTGATAAGCCCAAACAATTGTGATTTTTAAACATAAAGTAATTTCATTTGGCAACCTACGTTTGTCGTTTAATTGAGGGGCACCTTTGGCAACCTACGTTTGATCCTGTTATATTTACTCACTAAGGAACATTTTATCAAAATTGTTTTAACAAAATTTCGCTTTTATGAGTACACCAACCAAAAGTAGAACAATTCAATCAGACAAACAGAAATAAATAAATACAATTAAATTTCTAATTGATATGATATATGATTTTTAATAGAGTTGAAGTATCTGGACACCTTTGAATGAGCAATAAAGTGAATTGTAATATTTGTTTTACTAATTTAGTATTTATAATGTTTTTTTTTTAAATAGAGGATAATAACATGTTTTAAATTTTGATGTTGTATGATAAAAATTAATATTGGTGCGTGGGGTGGTTGTACACTTTACTAAATTATACTAGATGGGTACTGTGGCAAATATTATAACAATAAACCAGAAGAATGTGAGAAGTGATAAATACGAGATTTGAAGATGGGGAGAGCACTCCACAATTTAATTGCAGTGACAGTAAAGGAATTATAATGTAGTGTTATGGTCCGAGAGCATCAGCTTACTGAGATGGCAAGATTGCTGGGACCTACCTTGACTAGAGATAAAATTAAAACATTCACACAGAGACCTGAGAATGGGGTTGTTGCATATTGTAGTTGACAGATGAATACTTTGTAAAGCTTAAAAATAAAACTTTGCAGAAGAGATTTAATGCTGTTACCTAAATTTCTGATTAAAACTTTATGGTATTTATGTTATTAATATAACAAGTTAAAACAAGATGTATGTGCTTAAATTCAAACGTTTTGTAAGGTAGCTTTTATCTATAACATGAAAAAATATGCTAAGTACAAAAAAAAATACTAGGTTTTCATTTGTCAGTGACAATATATTAACCACCTCGTTGGTTGAACGATTAGACACCCTCATTACGCGACCACGAGGCCCGGGTTCGATTCCCGACAGGGACAAGCATTTATATGATGAGCATAAATGTTTGTTGTATGTTGTTTGTATGTTTGGGGTTAGATTAATTCGTGTACTTTGTCCAGTGATATTTATTTATTATTAATAGTAACAAATGAACATGTGTGTCCCACCCCAGAAGTACTTTTTTGCAGTAAACATAGGCTTGGGCGTATTTTCCTATGGCCACGGAACCATAAAAATTATAACTATATATAATAATGGCATCACCTTCATGACGATAGTCAAACAATAAGTTAATATATTATGTAGAAATAAATTAATTTCTAACAATCACAATTTTCTTGTATCTTAGCAAGAAAATGAATAAAACGAATGGTTGCCAGCAAACACATCCTGGGTTATGGTTATAATTAGTGTCAATCGTTATTGACGAGCCCGTGTTGACATTTTTTATAAATAAATTATAATTAACAAGCAGATTAAAAGATAACAAACAAGCAGATGGGTTTCTGTCTACTGTATATTATGTATAGCATAGGTTGTAAATAAAACATTTCTACATCTTATGCTCAAATGGAAAGATAATACCATTGCCTGTAGAAACCAAAGTTGTTAATGCTGCGTTGCTATCTGAGTGGCGAGGAGATAAATCCACATGCTTAAGTTTACCGGTTACCTTACCCTCAAACCGAAACACGATAAAGACAAACATTAACGTTATTGCGGCAGGAATAGGGAAGGCGTTGGTACCGTATAGAGACGAGACGTTGCAGAACTCTACTACCTAGTAGTGACAAGTTAAACCAATCATTTGCCTTTCACGAACTTCCTGTCCTACAAAGGGGATCCAGACCAACACGAAGGAAAACATCCATTTCTACATTTATTGATGAACCGTTAACCGAAAGAGTAGTGAAGTATTTCAACACAAGGATGGACCCTTTGAATCTATAGAAAGACCAGGTGAAAACACTAAGGGAACACATCGTTGTTTAACTTAGCCTTGGTTATACTCATGCTTAATATTTAAGGAAATTGATGCTATATTCACTATTTATTATCTTGTCATCTAATTAGGTTAAAGGTATTGTTCGTTCTTTTAAAAGATGTAACCATTATAAATTAGTTCTTTTTATTAACTGTAAGGTAAGACGTTCCCTGACCCGGATTCCAACCCTATACAATTGCATTAACTAACATTCATAACCGCTAGACAACTAAGTATAATAAAATGTTTTATTTGTAGGATTCAAGACATTCCGAAAGGTAATAGAAGGCATTGATGAAGTGGCAGGTGTGAAGACTAAAATGTCATTTCCAAGTCATTTACACAAACATGAATCTATTCGCACCGGGGAGAAGACGTGTTCTGGTGACTTCTGTCATAAAACCTCCAAATATAATAGCAATTTAAAGCTTCATTTAAATGTACACAACAAAGTAAAACCTTACGTTTGTAAAGTCTGCAATAAAGGTTTCTCACAGTCACGTAATTTACGTAGACACCAATATATTCACACTGGAGAGAAGCCATACTCCTGTGACTTTTGTAAGAAAACATTTAACTGTCACAGCAATTTTAAGAGACATTTAAATACACACAGTGTAGTGAAACCTTACGTATGTAATATCTGCAGTAAAGGTTTCTCACAACCACATAGTTTACGTCTACACCAATATATTCACACCTGTACTCTTGCACCTTGGTCAGGCGGATAAGAATGTAGGCAAATTCTATTCCTGAATGGTGTAGCTATCTAATGGTCAACAAATGTTTGTAATTGGGTCAGTTTTTGAGTTTGTTCGATTCAAACATTCAAAAATACATAAATATGTTTTTCCTTAATTAGCATAAGAGTTTAATTTAAATAGTAATGTCTGCAATAAGTGTGCAGTGTCCAGGATTAACGCTAATGCGGCAGGAATAAAAACCAAATCATAGTACGAGAACTCTACCAACTAATTCCACTTCCGTTCCAATATCCAAGACATCCTATTACTAAGATCTTATATGTCCCCGTCGGAAGAACAAGCCTCTTAAAAAATTCGCCCCTTTCAAGGATTTGCGCCGAACATTTTTCATGATTCATGCTTAGGTATCAAGAAGTTATCAGTACACATGCTTTCTAAATAGGTTATGTTAATTTGCTTTATCTTCTGCCGATTTATTATTTAGAGTTTTATTATTATTATTTTTAGCTACCTACAAGAGTAATATGTCATAGTTCTTAAGAGAATGGTGTACCCGACTTTTATTGGCATGCATACCAGTGCCAAATTTAATATTATATGTTATGTAAACGTATTGTATGTAATGCTGTTGATGTGTCAAATAAATAAATAAATTAGTAGTCATGATTATACTGTTTTGCGTTTTCTTACCTTTTACAAGAATCCTAGCAACGAAACAGTTGACCAGTTCTTTGAAGAGACTACGCGACGCGTTGTGTTGTCTGGTGTTTATCAGTGTATGTATGTTTGTTTCTTTACGATACTCTACAGGCCAAACGCTTAGGCTGATTTTGATGATTCCATCAATTCATCTTAAACTTACGAATGTTACTAAGGATATTATAACTAATAATATTATTTTACACTATTTCAATTGTATGCTAGTATTTCAGTCCAGTCAGAATGAGCGTGAGACCTATTCTAAGACATTTGTGCGTGGCCAATTTTTTTGTATTAAACTTACCTATAGCTGCACACCTCTCCACCCTCAATTCAACCCCGACAGAACCTGTGTTTTTATTCAGGAAAATTATTAAAACTCCATTGATGACTTTATAAATTTTTCTTAATATTGTTTTTTTGGAAAATACTTGATGCAATAGTTGTGTCCGACCATGTTAGTTCTATGGAAAAGTAATGTGAGATATGGTTTAGCAGTAAATTGCAATTATACATCGGAATTTCGGTTTTACTTTTTCCAATAATTTGACATATCATAATCAACATACTGATTTTGAAAGTAGTTTATCACGTGGTCCCGCTACTGCCGAAGTAGTTATATATAGTTTATCGAACATCGTCTTAAATTATTACAATTGCTGCTTAATGATGATTATAAAAAGTATAAATGCATTTTCCATCAAATTGGTTCGATACAAGTATTTTGATTAATCGATGGAAAATGTCAATAAAAACTTACGTTTTT
>DWSY010000020.1:0-11538 GCA_018237745.1 Emesis diogenia
ATGCTGACCATCATCCCCTTACATGCCAAGTAGGCTAATGTAAGACTATATAATAGACCCGCAGTCGCGGGTGCAGTTAGTTCGTCTCAATCCTTTAATGGTACGTTTACACGCTTGCCAAGCCTTGGCAAGCCTCGACAATCGCAAGCATGTAAAAATGGCGTTTGGCTTGGCTTGCGTGGGCTTGTACGTGCTTGCTTCCGATCCAGTCGAGTGTCGGTTTTTTTACGCAGATCAAAGGGCGTTTGCGGCAAGCGCTTGCGATGCATTTACACGTTGGTCCGCGTTTAGTAGCCATTGTGATCTCGCGACGAGTACACGCTTGCTTGATTTTTCAAAAAAATAAATAAAAAATGAGTTGCTGGTCGAATGAAGAGACTCTATCCTTTCTGGAACATTACCAGATGGAATCATGCATATGGAATCCGAAAGATGCAAATCATAAAGATAAGAAGAAACAAGCAGATGCATGGATTCGTCTTGCTGAACTTACTGGAAGACCAGTAAAGGAAATAAAAAATAAAAAAGAGATATTGATGACTACTTTTCGCAAGCACTTGAAAAAAAAACGCGAATCCTTGCGTTCTGGCGCAGGTATGTTCCTACAATACATTTATAATTATTTTGATAGTCTGCTTAGCAAGGTGTAACTTAAGTTTAAATGCATTGGTTAGTTTCTCGATTATTCCCCAACTATCTCGCTCTAATTTTCGATGTTTTTATTTTATTTTAGGTGCCGAAGAAATATACAATCCAAATTGGTATGCTTACGAAACCATGGAGTCATTTTTACTACCAGTATATACTTGCAATGAAGGGATAGACACCGAAACTGTAAGTAAATAAAATCATTTATTCTGAATAAAAAAAAACGCCGTTATTATATACCTACATTTATTTACACATTTTTATCAACTTATCTAATCCTATTAAAATATGAAGTAAATTCTTCCCTGACTTCTCTGGCGTTCACCGGAGATCTTCGTGGTATTTGTGGTAAATTTTGCAATGCATTATATTCGTCGTTATCTCTGCGCCATGAACCAGGGGTAACCATATTTCCACTACTGTCATATACGTCAAACGAACTCTGAGGAGTATATCGATTTGAAGAACTTTTACTTGTTCTCAAAAAGTTATGTAGTAATATACAAGTCATCGTAAATTCCGTTACAGTTTGTGGTTCTAAATTGATAGGGCGTCTGAATATTCTGAAAACTGAGGTTAAAATTCCAAACGTATTTTCAACTACAACTCGGGATCTAGATAAATTTTGGTTAAATAACCTTTTTGGTGAGCCTACTTCATGGTTTCCAGGGTAGGGTTTCATTACGTATTGACTCAATGCAAAAGCACCGTCAGCTAAAAACACGTATGGAATATTAATATTCGATCCTGGAAGTGGACATGGTGGTGGAAAATCTATCTCGTTTCTAATTATTCTTTTCCATAGTAAACAATTATTAAAGACGCCGCCGTCACTTATTCTTCCTTGACTCCCGATGTCTGCGAATACAAATTTGTATTTGCTATCCACTAACGCCAAAAGGACAATGCTAAAAGTTTTCTTATAATTGAAATACTCTGTTCCACTATGAGTTGGGCTTTCAATTACTACATGCTTGCCATCCAATGCACCTATGCAATTTGGAAATTTAGTCCTGAATCCTTCTTCTATATTAAGCCATCCTTCTGCTGTGGTGGGCATCTGTAAAAAGAAAGTATATGAAGTGTAAGTATAAGTATACTATTTTTGCAGCAATCACAACAAATAAAAGAAGATACAGATCAGACAGAGGATGACCCTCTGATAAGGGACCGTACAAGTACGGTTACCACACCATCCAGACCACCATCTAGATCACCATCCAGACCACCATCTAGATCACCATCCAGACCACCATCCATACAAGCTGTTACTAATAAACGTCGTCGCCCTGCTTCTGAAACGGCTGAAAAGCAAATAGCCGTGGCTTTTGGACAATTAACAAATGTTTTGAGTCAAAGGCAGAAAGAAAATATACCTGCTCACAAAGACGATGATTGCGATCTATACGCAAAATTATTGGCTATAAAGCTACGTGAACTGTCAACTGATGAACGAAAAATGATGATGTACCAAATAGATGGGTTGTTTATAAACAGGATCAGTCAAAAATCAAATGAGCGTCATACACCATACCCTCAATATTATTCTCGACCGTCGTCAATGGCTGGTGCATATTCACGCTATACACCATCTCCTCAAGTCATTCCGAGTCGGCCAACATCAGTTAATAGCGTTTATTCTGAACCTATTCATAACAATCAAAGATTTTTTCCCTCTCCAAACACACAAACTTCTTATTCAGCGCCAGACATGGCAGAACATATACCAACTCCAGTAGCTCCAGCTCCATCTACATCAACAGCACCCTCGTCATCTATTCATATCATATCGGACCAAATCATCAACCCAGCCCCACGTGAAACCAACATTATAAACATGGCTATGTTGAATGCTTTCGAAGATTTCGATTCGTCGACATAATTCTTATTTAAATTAATAAATAACTAAGCAATACATTCATAGAACAGATTTCCTATGATTCTATTAAAATCTAAATAAATGTATAACATAATGTTTTGTTTTATTCCTACCTTAATTAGATCCTTTAGAATTTCATTAAGAGCTCGGCAAACTTCACGAATGATTATTGATATCATAGAGACAGATACTTTAAATAAGTAGTGAAGGCTTTTGTAAGAATCACCAGATGCTAAAAATCGTAGCGTAATGGCAAGACGAAATTTTGCTGGTATAGCTTCTCTGAAGTCTGTATCTTGCTTGGATATCATTGGTGAAATTTTTTGCAATAAAAACTCAAAATCAGAATAGCTCATTCGGCAGAAGTTATCAAACTCTCCAAATGGTTCATATAAAAGTTCATTAAATTTCTCTTCTATAAATTGTCTGTAACAAATAAAATATATCGTAAGTATTGTGGCATAACGTAACTGCAACAGATAATTGTTAAATCAAAATAGTAGTTACCTGGTACGATTATGATGAATCTTTTTCATCCACCATCTTCGCTGTCGTCGAGCTCTCCTTTTTTTTTGTTTCACTTTGCTTACATTTCAAATAAAAGTACGTTAAACCAAATGCAATAGCCGCCACAAGTTCGGTGTCCGCCATGCTTGGATGTATATTGCAGAATGACGCATTCACAAGCGTGTAAATGCCTTTCAAACGCCAAACGAGATTTGTGGAGACTTGGGACTGTTTGCAGTTTGCCAAGGCTTGGCAAGCGTGTAAACGTACCATAACATAACCGTTCAATATCAGTACCAGTCGGTTCAAATTCTAAGTTTCTATTTCTTTACTAAGTGTGTTGTATTTTAGATAATAAACTTTATTTTTTTTAAAAACTCATTTTCCATTTTCCGTATAATAAATTGGTGGCAGCGGTGGGATACGAAAATCCCTACCCGAATACGCTTCCGGAAAATCCTAGAAATTGGCTACCTCAACGGACTTGTATAAAACAAACTTTATCATGCTACCAAAAGTGCAGTGTTTAAGAGTGCAGTGAGAAATATCTATTACAATATACCAATATATCATCGGTTCCTCATCACCACTTCATCACCGTGTCCTGTATCGTATCCTGTGAGAAAATGATCACCGCAGTCATGCTACTGGGGTTGTCGTAAGTGCTAGACTATTGCATATATATGTTTCCAGATAAGAACTCAGAACATTACCCTTTTTTAATGTTAGTTAAATAATTGTTATGTACTAATTCCTGATATCGCAACTGTCTAGACTGTAAGAAATTAAGATAAGTATTCATACAATATTTATACTAAGGAAGGAACTCGCAAAATCTGTAGGGCTGTTACCTCTTACATTTTATAATTTTTATTGTGATTGTGTGTAATTATTAGTTCATTCTTATTAAAAGATGTCTACAAAAATCGAAATCGATGAATCTTCTGGCACCACTAAAACTGCCTCTGCAAAACCAACTACTCCAACCCCTCGGACGGGTTCTTCAAACCCGACCGAACCCGGAGAGAAACTAGAACTCAGTATCCTATTTAAATTTATAAAACCTTTCGATGGAAATAGAGAAACTCTAAACCCTTTTGTAACAAATTGCCAAAATGCTTATTCACTTGCAACAAAGAACCAAAAGCCTATCCTTTTTAAATATATTTTAAGTCAGTTAGAAGGTAAAGCGGAAGCCACATGTAGCATAAAGGATTTTGAATCTTTCGAACAATTCATAGACTTTATGAAAAACTATTTTGGAGAAAGGAAACATTATGCCCACCTCCTGTCCGAATTACAGGATTGTAGGCAAAATCCCTCTGAATCAGTCAATCAATTTGCGCTTAGGATAGAGACGTGCCTGGCTAAACTTCTAACCGAAGTAAACATATCAGTATCCAATAAAAAGAAGAAATCAGAGCTAACAGGTAGGGTAGCAGCCATGGAGGATTTAGCCCTTCACACTTTTCTTGTAGGGCTGAACCCCCGTTTAGCTCAAATAGTTCGTTGCAGGGATCCCGAATCACTCAATGCAGCAATAAGTTTTGCTGTAGCAGAGGAAAAAATCCTCCACAGCCTACAGAGGAGGCCACCTACAAATAGTACAAACGAGAGGCCTAGATTTTCACAACCTAGGCCCAACGATTCTCGCCCCCAAATTTGTAGGTATTGCAAAAACATAGGGCACAGTATTGAGAACTGTCGTAAACGACAGTATAATAATAGATTTAAGCAACAGCGGGAATACAATAACACACACCCTCCTCTAGCTCGTCATTTCGACCAGCCTGGCCCAAGTGCTCCTCGTAAAGTTTTCTCGATAGAGCATGAACAAGGGATCGACGAGACTGACAATTTCAATAATTTAAACGAGTAAGGTTTCTCGGTCGGTATCGCTCGAGAAATTATAGTAACAAGATTAAAGCCGATACCAAATTTCATACCAAATCCACTGAATCAAATATTACTAAGTCTACTAAATCCACTGAATCCGATGTCAGCATTACTAAATCCACTGAATCGAATACCAAATATACCCAATCTTACGCTGACGTCACAAAAATAGCCTCAAAGTCCAATAAATCTAACGACGACAGAACAAAATACACCGAACTTAATAATTGTGATACTTTACTAATTAATCGTGATACTAAACTTGTTGGTAATCCTAATACACAAAATACTAAATGTGACAAAACTTTTACACCCATACTCTCCAAATCAACCAAAACTCAACATAACAAGTCCCCTGAAATAAACCTTTCGTCATTTAACAAAAACATACCAGCTCCAAACACCACCCCACAGCTCCTGAAACAGAAAGAAAAAGAAATTAAAGTCTATGAAATTCATAATAACACAGAAAAAAGGTACTTACCACATATAATAATAAAAACCCGTTTAGCTGAACGCCCTCTATCACTTCTAGTGGACACTGGCTCATCAGTAAGCTTATTAAAATTAAACTCACTAACCTGCATGCCAAATCTTACCACTAAAATAATAAGAATAAAAGGCATAGACCCAGGAGATGAAACCACACCAACCTTGGGTAGTTTTCCGATGAAATTTTACTGTAACAAAAATCAAAACTACGAATACGAGTTTCATCTGATCGATAACATAGCCTTAAATCATGATGGAATAATAGGCAATGACCTTCTACAAAACTTGGGATGTCAGATAGACTATTGCAAAGGAACCCTTAAAATAAGAGACGAAACAATAAAATTAGAATTTTGCGAACCAGTTTACACCATTCCTCCGCGCACGGAAACCGTAATTGAATGCACCGTAGGAAATCCAGATACTGTCGAAGGCACAATCTTAGACCAACACATCTCCGACACCCTTCTTATAGCGAATTGTATAGTCAAAGTCAAAGAAAATAAACGAATCAATATAACAGTCGTCAACACATCCGATGAACCAGCAATTATTCACCCTAATCTGAATCTTACTCTTGAACCACTAGATATTAACACCTACCCTTGTCAATCTCAATCACCACATTACGTAAATACTACTAGCAGAACACACGAAGTCCTAAAACAATTAAGAATATCGCACCTTAATAGAGAGGAAACTAGTGCTCTTCTAGACATCTGCTGTAACTTCTCCGACATATTTTATCTACCAAATGACCAGCTTACCTACACCTCAGCTACTGAACATAAAATCCGTACAAACACAGACATTCCTATCCAAACAAAATCCTATAGATTCCCGGAGAGTCACAAAAAGGAGGTGGAAAAACAAATAAATAATATGTTAGAGCAGGAAATTATTAAACCTTCTTGTTCACCATGGTCATCACCGATCTGGATAGTCCCCAAAAAAGCAGACGCGTCAGGAGAACGCAAATGGAGAATCGTAATCGACTATAGGAAATTGAATGACGTTACCATAGGCGAGACTTACCCTATCCCGCAAATTACGGAAATCCTAGATCAGTTGGGGAAAAGTCAGTACTTCACCACCTTAGATCTGACTTCCGGTTTCCACCAAATCCGTGTTTCGGAAGAAGATGCGCCCAAGACTGCCTTCTCCGTCCCTCAGGGACATTTCCAATTTACTCGCATGCCGTTTGGGCTTAAAAATGCTCCGTCAACCTTCCAAAAACTCATGAATACATGCCTCTCGGGTCTTCAAGGCTCACGATGCTTTGTTTATCTTGACGATATTGTGGTCTATTCGCCTGATCTGCAATCTCACATCCAAAACCTATCAGCCGTTTTCGAAAGGCTCCGTAACTACAACCTTAAACTTCAACCAGGAAAATGCGAATTTCTACGAAAAGAAGTTGCATACCTGGGCCATCTTATCAACAAAGATGGCGTACAACCAAATCCGGAAAAAATAAAAGCAATAACCCAGTTCCCTACACCAAAATCAGCCAAAGATATCAAATCATTTCTTGGTTTAGTCTCTTATTATAGAAGATTTATTCCAGATTTTTCTAAACTCGCCAAACCTCTTACCACGCTTTTAAAAAAGGATATACCTTTCAACTGGAAAAATGAACAACAGCTCGCATTCGAAAACTTACAAAACAAATTAGTCACATCACCAATCCTAGCTTATCCCGATTTTACTAAACCTTTTATTCTCACTTGCGATGCCTCCAACTACGCTGTTTCTGCTATTCTCTCTCAAGGCCCTATAGGGAAAGATTTACCCATCGCCTATGCATCCCGAACTCTAAATAAAGCGGAATGTAATTATAGCGTCACGGAAAAAGAATGTTTAGCTATTGTCTTTGGGACAAAGGCCTTTCGCCCATACATATATGGTCATCGATTCACCATAGTCACCGATCACAAACCACTGCAATGGTTGTTTAATTGTAAAGACCCGGGCTCGAGGCTAGTTAGATGGCGCCTCAAGCTTGAGGAATTCGACTACGACATTGTACACAAAAAGGGCAAAATAAACACTAATGCCGATGCCTTATCCCGATTTCCAGTTAACCCTATTGAAACCGAATCCGCACAAGACTCCTTGTTACCAAACATTGACGAACTGGATAATCCTCTAGAAGACCCTTTAATGGAATTACCATCACCGATCCCATTTACCTTTGACAACCAAGATTTGATACCAAATACCACAACAAATCCAATGCCAAATCCTCCGAATCCAAATCTTGAACATTCCGATCCCGGTGGAATTGAAAATATAGAAGACCCTCCAGAACACATCACACTTGATGATTTAGGATTACAACCCTCACCACAGATTATTGATTTAGGTCCACACTTGCCAAGCCCTACAAGTTCAGATATCAACATCGATTTTGATAATCTAGAAGTTCCGTCACCCAGTGACTCTAACGCTGAAATTAACACATATCCAAATTTAAATAATGACGATTACTCTAAATTCTTAAAAATCATTTCAAAGAAAGACATCACCTTTGACACTATCATAAAAGAACATAATGATAATCTCCTAAAATCTCCACATACAGTATGTTTAATTCCTACATCCTTAGACCTGGATGAGACTAATCCTTACGTGGCAGATGTCCTGCTGAACGCTGTGAACCGCGATGAAATACTCAACTCTGAAAAAGAACTCTATTCATTTCTGAAAACCAAATACGAAAATAAAATCACATATTTTATATTCACAAAAGTTCACCATTTTGACGAATCAGCATACTCAGCAATATATGAGACACTAAAACAAATACGTGATGAAATTTTAAAACTCGAAAATCTAGGAAACATAGCAATAACGGACTTTAAAAACCCGTTCGATAAGCATTCCTATATAAAAATCTTTAATATGTTAACTTACATCTTCCACGGTACAAAAATTACAATACATATATACTTAAACAAAATAATTTACCCTACACTATCCGAAATAATTAAAATACTTCGAGAAAATCACGATATCCCCATTGCAGGACACCTAGGGTCCACACGAATGTATAACAGGATTAAAGACCAATACTACTGGAAGGGTATGAGGAGCGATGTAGAAGATTACGTGAAGAAATGCAAGTTGTGCCAAGAAAATAAGGCCTTGAGAAAAATAAACAGGGCTCCGATGGAGATCACTTCTACTTCGACTACTCCCTTTCAGCGCATAGCACTTGACATTGTCGGCCCTCTACCTGAATCCGGTTCTGGTAAATTTAAATATATCCTGACAATCCAGGATGACCTTACCAAATACTCCATAGCTTATCCTACTCGTAGTACCCTCGCTGAAGAAACGAGCGAGTGTCTAATTCACTTCATATCACTTTTCGGAATTCCGAAATCTATACTTACCGACCAAGGTACAAACTTCACTGCAGAACTATTTAAGACGACGTGCCAATTCTTTAAGATCAAACAGCTATGGTCTTCACCTTACCACCCCCAAACACAAGGTGCTTTAGAGCGTAGCCATTCAACTTTAAAAGAATACTTAAAATCATTCGTCAATGAAAATCAAAATGATTGGCCCTCCTACGTATATACAGCTATGCTCACGTACAACACTACACCCCATACTACAACAAAATTCACTCCTTACGAACTGGTGTTCGGTCATAAGCCTTTTATTCCAAACTCATTGTACGACAATAATTCCGACGCAACGTACACAGATTATATTAAAATGTTACGACATAAACTCAGATACACAAGAGCAAAGGCACTGGAGAACATAGTACAATCAAAAATCAATTCGAAATCATACTATGACACTAAAGCCAAACCACCACCGAAATATAAAGTCGGCGACTACGTATACCTGAGGAATCATCTGAGACTAAGGAAAGCGTTGTCACCTGTATGGAAAGGGCCCTATAAAATCATTAAGGTCCATAATAACCATACTGCTACTCTAATTATAAACAGACGTCATGTCACTCACCATTTTGATCAATTTAAACTAGCAAACACTACACCGACGTAACGCCTATTCATTCTTAAACATATGTTTGCTATATATATATATATATTTTATTTACAATTCTAGTTTATAAGTTATTTTTACATCAAACATAAAAACTAATAATATAAACATTTTGTTACATTGTTAAAATAAAATATAATGTTCACCCGTCCTATTTCAGCATCACCTCAATCGAAGCACAATCAGAATTTGTGCAACATTTCTCATCGAACTCCGGCATCTACTTCGACAGAATAGGAAAACTTAATATTATAACAGGACAACTAAATGTCGTTAGTCATATAGATATCTCGTATGTGAAGTCACACCTTACTAATATTAACGAGGTTATCGGAACTGTCAGGTTTATTTGTCAAAAATCACACGACTACCCTTGTGAAAGTATACTATCTCCTCTTACAGTTAGATTCGATGATATGAAAAGAGAATACGACTCTATCTCCCACCTTATCACTACTCGAACCAAACGATCAGCTTGGTTCGGCATTGTAGGGACAGCCTTCAAACACATTTTCGGCACCCTCAATGAAGATGACGCATTGAAGTACGACAATGCTATCGACTCTGTCCAAAAAGACGAAAAGAAACTCGCCCAATTGATAAAAGAAAATATTTTAATTACTAGCTCCACATTAGATTCAATAAAACAAACGTTGAACACCCTAAGAGATAACGAAAATAAATTAAATACAGTTCTAGATACATTATTAAAGACCACAAATCAACTCAGTAACGTTACAAATAGTCTAGTAACCACTACTAAAACTCAAACCTTGTTCAGTAGTTTAGAAAGTTCGATGTTGGCTCTGTCCTTCCAGTTGGAAGATCTTACTAATGCAATAATACTGACTAGCCAGAATATTCTCCATCCTAGCGTAATAACACCAACCCAACTATATCATGAATTGACAAACAATGACAGACATCTGCCGAGAGACACCAAAATTCCCGTGTCCCTAACTTTAGAAAACATCCACTTTATTTTAAATATGTCCAATGTTGCGTCTTATTATTTCAATAATAAACTAGTATTTATATTACAAATTCCTCTAGTTGGTACCGAAGATTATTATTTATATCACAACCTAGCCCTGCCAGTTCCGCATGATGTAAAAAAGCCAAGTGTATTTAGTCTAATTATACCATCTAGTAGTTATACTGCTATTTCTAAGGATAAAATAAGTTATTGTAACCTTAATAACCTAAATAAATGTAAAAACATAAACTCTGAGTTCTATATCTGTGAAATATCAATAGTGTCTATAACAAGTGACAACCCTACGTGCGAGAGTGAGTTGCTGACTAAGACAGCGAGCGCGATCCCGACGCAGTGCGAAACCCAAACAATCGTCAGCGAACTTGATATCTGGGAACCTCTTATAAACAATCAGTGGATTTTTGTGCAATCTCGCCCTGATAAAGTGACCATCGACTGCGGAACTTCAAGTTTAAACGAAGTAACTGTGTCCGGGATGGGCATCCTAAATGTACCCAGAGGGTGCCTAGTGTACACCAAAAGTACCAGACTCGTTTCCACACGTACTGCGATTAACATTAGCATCCCTGTACCCCACCTGGACTTTAGTATAATTAATGACTCTTGCTGCAGACTAGATACGGACAAAAAGCATACTTATGAGAATGCACCCCCTATTTTATTACAAAATGTAAACTTAGATAGTTTTACTTTAAATAATAAAAATAAGTTGTTAACCGACTTAAATAAAATAATAGAAGAAAAACCATTTATTGTAAAATATGGGTCACATTTCTTCTCTTTATACACCCTAATTGTTATCCTACTAATCTCCTATGTTATTTATAAGCTATACAACTGTTTTATCAGAACTAGGATAAGATCTTATTTTGTAAAACCGACTGTTACTGATCCAGTAGAACTGGATCATGTGCAAAGCGAAGAGACACCTATACCTACCCCTAGATTAAGGGAAATAGTCTAATATTCTGAAGTTCGGCTCTAACCCGGAACTTCAGTTTTCCGCGGGGGGTTGTTATACCTAAGGGATGTTAGCAAAGATGCTGACCATCATCCCCTTACATGCCAAGTAGGCTAATGTAAGACTATA
>DWSY010000021.1:0-11424 GCA_018237745.1 Emesis diogenia
TGCGTTGACAGGATGGTTCTTACAATCATTTGGGAAAATAAATGCCCTTTGAGATCTTATGTTATAACAAAAGAGCCGTCTCACGATTGTATGAACTTGCTTGTGTACAGTACAGTATGAGGTAGGGTATCATTAGAATGGTAAGGTAAGGTTGAAAGGATAATACTGGACGATACAGTTGGAGAGGAAAGGTAGTATAGAAGATGTATCTTAAAGAGGAATCTTTCCTACAACCTATCTTTTCCAGATGCTACATAGATGTACAATAACATAAGCAACGGACAATATCTTTAAAATAACACATTACATATTATAAACAGGTAACTACATTTTATATATTTTTTGTTGGTTAAAAAATTCGAGTGCAATCACTAAAGCACTCGTATTTTCATCGTGTAATCCTTTTTGAAGATATATCTATATATAGCAATGCTACTGCCCGGATTCAAATGAAACTTAATAAATTTTACTGAAATGTTTAGGCGTCATTTTGCTGGCAACATTTCCTTGTGCAACATTAAGTAACTAAACTTTTACTGCCGCTATAACAAATGTTTTATCACTGTGATAGTTATATGCTCAGTGATCACTGTCATGTCCAGATTTATACCTAAAGTACTATTATCTTAAGTGGAGTGTGTAGGATATAGATTTCTCCTTTCATCCAGTGTTTGCTATCCTGAAATATAACATCTTTGTGTATACGGCGGCAGTCTATCAATCAATACTTACTTAACCGCTGTAAAACTGCAACAACTGACTTCCGATTTTCCGCAACTCTACGGAAATAGCTTAAACGCTGATCTCTGTGCGGGTATGGAGGTGTGTGGTAGCCGGTAAACTGATAAATGTAATGTTACCACGTTGGCAACGTGCACACTGATACCGTAGTACCTACCTAATCTTTAGTGTCTATAGGCGATGGTTGTTCTTTCAATCAGGAGAGTTATCTAGCTAGTTTGCTAAATATGATGTAAAAAAAATAAGGCAATTTTCACTAAAGTGGGTGGACTATGTGATTTATGTGTACAAATCTTTACAGGAGGAAGTGTGTCAGTCTTGGCACAAGTGGTTCAGTGCAGGGGCCGGGCGGCGGGCAGCAGGTTTCGAGCAAAATATACTTTCTAGTGAAATCACCAATTTTCATACAGATTATTCCTTTTTTTAATAAGATAGGCGAAGGGGAATGCGAACCCAGGCGAAAACCGGATTAGAGATGATCGAGAATATTATTTTACAGTATAATTTACACGGTATATCTTACTCGAATGCTGCCGCTACAGAAGACTTTTATAGTAAATGTATTAAATTCCTTAGAATGCAACACGTTTACACATTGAGCCTTCAGAGCTCGAAGTCCTCCTATCAAACTTATTTGTCATGTCATTGCAAATAAGCAGACGGTTCTTCTGATGGAAATAGATATCCATTATCGTGTGACTATTCTAAGCTCATGATGATGAAGTTGAAGTAAACTGACATGTATTGTTACCACCCCGTCACGGATTCCATGGTATCTATATCTTTAGTGTCTATAAGCGATAGTTGTTCATTCCACCAGGAGAGTTATCTGCTTGGTTTCTACCTTATGATGTAAACATAACCAATAATCGTTGTCATTACTGGACTATTAGATTTACACGGATCTTCTCAGGTCTGTATCAGTCATGGCAAGGATGCAGGAAAACGCAGCAACCTCAGAGTATGATATGCTCTTGTATAGTATCCCCAATTTAATTGCTGGCTGGCGTTTATAATCGGGACATCTCTTGCCAGTGATGATTAACTGTGATTAAATTAGCTTAAGCAAGATGATGTAAGCTCGCATGAAGCTCCTTCAATATCTTAAAGCATCGGTAACACTGGGCCCTTATACTTATCCATACTATACTTATCCAAAACGTGACCAAAGCGGCAGCTGGGAGCCAGCTCTTGCGGAATGCGTTGAATGGATCCAGGTGATTCACGATAAGGCTAGAATCTGAAATATAGTAGATGAGTATCTCATCTACTATAATTCAGATTCTAGTCTATTTCATTTCTCTCCAATTGTATGATCAAGTTAACATTTTCGTCGCATCTCTTGTATATTTAGAAATATTTGCTTTATTCGTTTATACCATTTGCATTTTTTTATGTTGGTTCTATGTTGTACAATAATTCGCTTTAGCTCATTTTTCTAGTCATAATTATTCCGGATCAAACAAATCATCACGTATTTTTACAACCATTATCTCTATTCTTCATTATTTTCAACTTGTGTACCGGACTATTTGGAATGAATAGATGCCTCACTCCTAGACATATTTTACTTTAAACTAATACATGAAACATTGCATCCTCGTACTTAATAAGTAACGCACTAGGAACATCTTCGGTATGTACAGGCGATAGTTGTCTCTTTCCATCATTGGAACCTCCCGCTTGGTAGACGAGGAGTCGGTGTAACTCAGCATTTCAAGCATTTCAAGTTCAATACAATAATAAGTTTAAAAATTGAACTGCAGTTTCGTCATACTATCTGACTTTTTTCGACATACTATCTGACTAAAGCCAGTCTCCGGTCCTCCACATAAGTCTAAAATAACAAAATACTCTTTTTACGTAACAGAGACATAGTTAAAATTAGTAATGATAGCTTTTGAAATATAAATATAATAAATAATACTAAACATATTCAATATCGGAATATGATTTTGATAAAACTAGATCTGAGAACGCCGTTATTCATATAAAAATTAGAAAAGGGATATGTTTGAAACCTATGGAACACACTCAATACATCAACCTGTCTCGACATGTACAATAGCGTTGGCACGATGTCTGTGTTTGAGAGAGACAACATCTTCTGATGTAATATCGTTGATTTCGATAAAAAGCCTATTCAAATAACTTTAACTATTGTCCAAAGTAACTGACTTAATTTACTAAATATTTAAAGATTTAGGTACCTACAGAAATACTATTTAAATTATGCGCCTCGGTATATTTCGTGTTTATGAATTTAACAGATCAAGAAAGCAATGTGTGATCGTCATATTACCCCCCACTTTTTTAGGATTCCTTACCTAAAAGGTAAAAACGGGACCCTATTACTAAGCCTCCTCAGTCTATCTGTCACCAGGCTGTATCTCGTAAACCATGATAAATCTGAAATATTCAGAAATCTCAAATTTTCACAAATTATGAATTTCCGTTGCCGCTATAAAAACACATACTAAAAATAAAATAAACGCGTAATTTAGTATTTTTTTGCTCAATATTAGTAACGGTGACGCTTAAATTTACACTGAATATTTTGTTGTATAAATAATAAAGTATAAAGTACGGGACCCTTCGTGCGCGTTCGACTCGCATTTGGGCGGTTTTTATCTTTTAATTTTATATTATTAGACCTTTTTTGGCCCCAAGAGTATTTATTGGAACTGTTTGTTAAGGTTATTACAATTATTAAAAAAAGTAAGTCGATGTTATTGTTAAAAAATATAACTTATTAGTTATTACATATATTATTCAACTAACTTTACTTTTTAATGCATTTTCACCACGGAATATACCTACTTTCGTAAGACATACACAAAAGTGGAATAATTAAAATGGAAATAAAATGTCAATAAATTAGCTACAGGTACCTATAAGTTTACGCAGCGACAATGATTTAAAATTTAATTTCATATACAAGAAAAAGATGTTACTCGTACTGCTTTTGTCTGTGTTTTTATAACTGTTTGGCTCGCTTATATCCTATATATTAAATTGACGATCCTATCTGCATGTAGCATAGTTTATTTATTTTATATGTATATTTGAAAATTTATATATTATGTATTTCTACAAGCAAATAATTTGCTTAATTTGGGGTTAGATCAGTTCGTGTAATTTGTCCAGTGATATTTATATTTATTATTTATTTATTTAAATACGTTATTGAAAAAATAGCACAAAGCCGTAACTGCTATTAAACGTACTACTACAAATTGTAAAAAGTTGCAATGATAATATGCATGGCACTTTCTCCAGTTTACCTTCCGTAATGATGATAGAAAAACTTAGGTAGTACATAATAAATTGATTACGATCTAATAAACTTTATACCAATTCTAAATAACTAACCTACTGACAAGAGTAAACTAAAACAAAAAACAAAAACAAATTTCTATCATACATTGTATATTTACGTATATATACAAATAACTTTGACTACTTACATACAGACGAGCATACATGCATCGATACATATCTAAAAATAGTAAGTATAAGTTTTATGATTATACAAAAATCAATAATTGTGACAGTTTAATACGTGGTCGTACACACTATTATTATAACAAATAATTAAGATGCTGCCTGCACTTGACAAGGTATGAAACAAAATATACAGCTTGTATGTAATTTAAGTCGGATGTGAGGAAATAGGTATTTGTACTACTGTATGTTATTTACGTAAGTAACGTAGCCGCGGTCACCTTCTAGTACATATTCGACCACAGATGTATATACAGAGTGAGTATAGCACTGCGCGCAGCTGCCAAGCAATTATTTTGCTTAACGCACAGACAACTAGGCACATTTTCACTGGTAGCTGGTAATAGTAATATAAGTACATGTGGCAAAATTTCCCTAATGAAAGTTTTCAATTAGGTTGTTTCTTTTATTTTTGATAATGTTAACAAACAATAAACCTCAGAAATTGGACATTTATGAACCGATTTGAAAAACATATTTTTGTCTGATATCGTGCTTCTCACGTGGTCTAATATATTTTTTTAAATATCTGATTATGGGTTCAAAAGACACTGGTAGAAGTCGGTTTTATTACGCTTGAATTATCTATGTAGTAATTAATCTGTTAAAATAGTAACTATTGTAATAATCCGTTGTAGCAATTGAACTGACGTTGATGTCCTGCATGCGCTGTATTAGCTCGTGCTGATGCATACCTTCTTGTTCCCCTGCTAACTTAACGAGGTCTAAAAAGGAAAATTGTTTTAATAATACGTGGTTTTGCACCAACTATATGCAATAGTTACCCCGAGACCATCGTTAGGGATAGGAATGGATATTCTATAAGATCCGTATATACTTGATGTGTGCAAGAGTTTGTTTAAAATAATAATATGGTATGGTACGGTATATAATCCTCATGGAAATAAATGACATTGTATTTAAGTTATAGAAATAATTTATCAAATTTTTAAAAAACCTTACGAAACACGAGCGATGCAGCGAGAGATAACTAGTTGTGTATATTGAAGTGGCTTTTAAACAATGTTTTTGGCCAGATGATTTTACAGAAGTCACAAGAAAATTATTTATCCCTAGTGTGAATAGATTGATGTCGACGTAAGTCACCTGACCGTGAGAATCTTTTACCGCAAACATCACACTCGTGAGGTTTTATTTTATAGTGTGTATCTAAATGGTCATTTAAATGGCCCTTTCTATTGAACGTTTTTTTACAGAAGTCACAAGAGAATGGCTTCTCCCCAGTGTGAATATATTGGTGTCGACGTAAATGACTTGCTAGTGAGAAACCTTTATTACAGACATTGCATACGTAGGGTTTCACTTTATTGTGTGTATTTATATGGTACTTTAAATTTCTTTTCCGATTGAACGCTTTTTTACACAAGTGGCAATTATAAGGCTTTTCTCCGGTGTGAATAGTTTGATGTTGACGTAAATGGCTTGTCTGTGAGAAACTTTTATTGCAGACATTACACAGGTGAGGTTTCACTTTATTGTTTGTAATTAAATCGCACTGTAAAATTTTCTTTTTGAAGTCAGAATATGGTTTCTCCTCAGTGTGGATCGATTTATGTCGATGTAAATCGCTTAAAACTGAAAATTTTTTATTGCAGACACTGCACACATAAAGTTTCACTTTGTTATGCGTATTTAAATGGTTCTTTAAATTGCCTTTTTGATTGAAAGTTTTATTACATAAGTCACAAGAATATGATTGCTCCCCAGTGTGAATATATTGGTGTCGAAGTAAATGACTTGGTCGTGAAAAACCTTTATTGCATACATTACACATGTAAGGTTTCACTTTATTATGTGTAATTAAATGGAGTTTTAAACTGCCTTTTTGATTGAAAGTTTTTTCACAGAATTCACAAGAATGTGGCTTGTCCCCAGTGTGAATAGATTGATGTTGACGTAAATGACTTGTCTGTGAGAAACTTTTATTGCAGACATT
This sequence comes from Emesis diogenia, assembly GCA_018237745.1. Lineage (NCBI taxonomy): Eukaryota > Metazoa > Arthropoda > Insecta > Lepidoptera > Riodinidae > Emesis > Emesis diogenia. The sequence goes on from DWSY010000021.1 coordinate 6,203, forward strand.
ACACAGGTAAGGCTTCACTTTATTGTGTGTAATTAAATGACCCTTTAAATTGCTTTTTGTTCTAAAAGTTTTTTTACATATGTCACAAGAATATGACTTGTCTCCAGAGTGAATAGATTGATGTTGACGTAAGTGACCTGTCTGTGAGAAACCTTTATTGCATATATTACATACGTGAGGTTTCACTTTATTATGTGTTATTAAATGGTACTTTAAACTGCCTTTTTGATTGAAAGTTTTTTCACAAATGTCACAAGAATATGGCTTCTCCCGGGTGTGAATATATTGGTGTCGACGTAAATGACTTGGTCGTGAGAAACCTTTACTGCAGACATTACACACGCAACTTTTCACTTCAGTAAAATGATTTTTTAAATTGTCTTTATGATTGGACAATTTTTTACAGAAATCATCAGAGTCCGGTTTGTTCCTAGTATGAGAAGTTTCATATTTATTTAGATAACCTGAAAATGACATTTCACTTTTCAAATCTTCCACTTCATCATTGGATTTTTCTATTTTCTTTTGGAATGTCTTGAACTGACCTATAAATAAAACATTTTATTATACCTAGTTGTCTAGCAGTTATAGACTTAATATAATATTATACTTGTAAATGTTAGATAAGTAAGAGGTAAGTGTCCGAAATCCGAGTTGGACAATTTCCTCATCTTAAAGCTGATAGAAAGAATTTGGCTTACATTAACACCTTTTGAAAGCATTAATTCAATTATATGACAAATAAACTTTTCTATGCATTCATTATAACTCAAAAGCCTAAAACTTAAGAGGGCCCTTTGACCCAATGTGTTCACTACAAAACATAAATTGCAGATTTGAATTGATCATCAAACAAAAGAAGTGATAATTCTTTAAAAGTTATTTAATAAATAAAAATAAATAAAACGGAGGCACTCATGAAGACTGCTGACAGAAGTGGAACTGTATTTTGAAATTTCAAACTGATTGTAAAAAAATTCATAAACACATGTAAAATATTAATATTTTTTATATTTAGTCCTATTTTTGATTATACTGTTTTTTTGTAGTAAAGAGTATGGAATGGTTACATTCCCTCTAACTCCTCAACCACAAAAGCGATTTTGAGGTCTTATATCTGCAAGCAGGAGGCAAAGGATAATAAACCTATACCTAACTTTATATCTATGTAACAAGTTAGTACATTTCTAGTTCTAAACCTATTTCCTATTCGTGTAACAAATCGAGTACAGTTCTGGCTCACTGCCCCGTAATCAATGACGCAACAAGTCAATATTAACAGTAATTGGAGATTCTCAAAGGACTTTCAAAAAGGCCCGCATACTTTTATCTTTTCTCTAAATACAATATTAAGCACAGTTTTTGAAGAAATCTAGTCATTTACACAAATTTTTGGATCAAGATGAGACGATAATAAGTTTAGACAAAATATATTAAAAAGTTCATTAAAAATCCATCTCTGCGGGATGGAAATAGTATTGTGGAGTAAGAAGAGCAAGCCTAAATTTTTGTCACCATTTAGCAATCAGAAATTAGTGTGACCCGTTTCTAATGGCAACCCAAACTTTAAATTAGTGTCAAGTTTATGAAGAAAGATATACCAATTTGAACACATTCAAATTCTGATTTCTTTGGTATAATTCAACATTTCCAGTCACCATCTTTGCCTGTTTTAATAACATCAGTTTCAAATACAACTTCTGAAGCACACTGGAATAAACTACAATCTGGATTTTAATTTCTGTGGATATCTTGTTTAGAAATATAGATATTGGATAGTATTTGTATATACATTTTTTATTTTAATAACCTTGTTGAGTAATTAGCGACACTGACTGCGCAATCACAGAGCCCAGGTTCAATTACTTATGTATTAAAATTGTAATCCATATTACAAGCAAATAGTTTGCTAACTTTTGGGTTTGATCAGTTTGTGTGATTTCTTCAGTGATATTTATTTTATATTATTTATAAGACCTTAGGATCACACCTAAATATTTTCTAACTTCTACTAAAAATTCAGTAACACAAAACTGAACAAACAAGTTACAATTTTACGAATAATATATTAATAAGTAAAACTCAAAAAAATCAACTTTTAACAGTATTTCTGAACCCAGTCAACAAAATGTTTATGGGACTACATTGTTTTTTTTTTGTCATAAGATAGTAAACGAGTAGATAGGTTTCCTGATGGAAAGATATTAATGGTGCGTTGCTCTCCAAGTAGCAAGATGATAGAATTTACCTGCAACCTTACCCTTTAAAGCTGAAGACGATAATGACAAGCATTAATGCTATTGCAGCAGGAATAGGTGAGGCGCTGGTACCATACCCGGGTGAGATGTTGCAGAACTCTACCTAGTATTCACAAAGGTAGTGACAAGTCAAGCCAAATAGTTGGCCTTTTATGAATTGCCTGGCAGATTGGCATTCAGCAAATTCAAAGGAGCCTCTTAATTTTTTCCTTTGACATAAATGGATATTATGTGATTTTTTTTTATATCATAAGATAGCAAACAAGCAGATGGGTCCCATGAAGGAAAAAGACAACCATTGCCTATAGACACCAGAGATGTTAAAAGTGTGTTGCTATCTTGTGACATGCAAAATCTTTATATTTAATTTAATTTAAATGGTGGTAGGACAATTTAATAGGTTAAATAGTAATAATATATTTGCATGCCAATCAATAGGTATATTAATTTTAGTACTATGTATAGGACGTAAGATATGAAATGTACATTACTAAAGACAAAAAACCAACTTGAGCCGGGCCAACACAGGGGAAAATGTTTTTGTCAAATTTAAAATAATTTTTCAAATTGGTTTATAAATGACCTAGTTCCGAGGTAGCAAACATAAAAAACAGTACAGAAGCTAGGACTGCTAACTTAAAAAGTGTAGTATGTAAACAAGGCCAATACATGTTGATACTTGTAGAGGTGTTGCAAGTTCAAAGTAAGTCCATAACAAATGTCCAATGTCCAATAGGAGTCTACATTTAAAAAATACAAGCAAATTCATAACTTCTTTTTGGACACTTGAGTATTGAGAGATAGTAATGGTATGGCTTGTATTAAACATAAATATTGTATGTGCCAAATCATATTTTTAATATGAAAACTAATTATTAATTTATATTCTGCTTTCTGTCAACTAAGTTATTTTTTTGTTATAAAATTATATACATTTTCTAATTAGTAAAATTCTCCAAGTGACAAGAAAATATATTAGAAGAATTTAGAGATTAGAGTTTTAGGTGCTCTAACTACTAGCTGGACCAGTGCTACTAGGAGTTTAGGTAAACTCCTAGTACCACTGATCCAATCACTATAAGAATATCTACTGTATTGTGAAAGTTACTGAGATGACATCTGGACCTTCAATTTTGAGTAAGACTGTATATAAATAATTAAGAAGGTGGTGACACTGTTGATGGCACCAAGATCACAAATCTTCTTGAAGATCCAAGATCATAAACAAAAAAGTAGAAGACTTCATCTACCTGGTTATTGTCATCAGCAATGCAGGTTGCTTGTGTGAAAGAAATGAGAAGACATAGCGGTTTGGCTGACACAGCTCCAGCATAAATGGAAAGATAACAACATATCACAAAGGATGTAGAAGAATCATATGAACTCTTTAGTTTTTATCTATATCTTAGAACCTTGGATATTAAGAAAACGCTTTTAAGGTGTGGTGCTGCCGTATAATGCTTCAAATTGAATAGGCTGTTTTCTGTACAAATGAATAATTTTTTTGAGAAAAAACAAGACACTTTACCACCAGTTTGCAAGGCATCCTAGAGTCATTTGGTCACATTGCGAATATATGGATATAATGTTAAGCACTTTATTGTCACTGGCAAGGTCAGCTGAGAGGTTCCGGCCCAATTAGATGATCCGATGAAATCCAGTCAACGCTGAACACCTTTTTCTTGAAGATTTAATTATGTAATCAAAAAAAGATAACCTTAATAAAAAATTTTTTTACTCTTAATTTTAAGAAATATATTGAAATAAAAATGTACTAAATTTCGGAAGCCTGCTCTTTAGCACCTTCATTAAAAATAACAAAAAGTTTTTTAATATTTTTCCATAAAAACTTCTTCATGGAGCTCTTTTTATCAAGTTACTTGATAGTATAAAAGGTAAAAAATAAGTATTTAACATTTTTATTTAGCTACCTAAAATAAAAATGCCTAGCTAGCTAAGTTAACATTTGAAATTAGTTAATTTGTTTATAAGTAATTTATAAATACAGTTTTTAAAAGAAAGAATAAACAGCTTTTTTATGCTTTAACTTAACTAACATCTTTATTTATTAAATGGATAAGTTTAAAAAATATATGTCATTACGTTGATTTATTATTTTAGCATAAAATGACTCCTTAGGGCACTTTATGCCCAGCACTTGACTTATCTGACGTCATTTATAGGCTTGACAGGTTGAGTATTTCCCCATTCTGTATCTTAATCAGCAATCACAATTTATTAAACTTAATAACCATTTAAAAAATATTCTATAGGCCAATGGCGTACAGTTCGTTCGAGGCTCCGCACGTTAATAATTAATGTAATTAGTAATAAGAAGTACAGCAATATTTATTACTAAAAAACTATTATTAAATGCCTCAGTTTGGGATTGGTTCAATGTGTGTGTTTCGTCCAACAATATTTATTACTTAACCATCCAAATTATAATCATAACTAATGAAGTTTAAGGCAGGTACAATAATTATATATTAAATCGTAAGGCATACCCCTTTCGACATTCTGTAATTCAGACATAATTTCTGTTGACTCCACTTCATATTCATTCCCTTCTATTTTGACCACATCTATTTCCAATTTCACTTCTGAAGTACATTGAAAAAAATAACTATCAGGATCTTCTTGCTCTATCTTAATTTTCGTAGACATTTTGCTATCAAATATTTAAGGTTACATTGAGTTTTAAATTTTTTCGTTTTAATTTTCCAGTCTTATTATATGACAAGATGAAAGCGTATCTACCTACTATATATAAAATACATAAAATAAAGACAATTATTACTGTATGTATTTATTACGCTATAATACTTTTTGACAATTACAAACCCTGCTCCAAAGAGTATGGAAATAAGAGCAATTAAGAGAGACAACTCTGTCATCAAATCTGCAAGTATGGAAAGTGTCGCCTCTAGTGAATGTTGGATAAAACTTTTAGTCAAAATGTCA
>DWSY010000022.1:0-11424 GCA_018237745.1 Emesis diogenia
GCATTAAGAAATTGTAGTTTATTGTCTACTTTGTACTGATTTCCTAGAATCGATTTAAAGCTTTTATTTTGTTGAAAGCAAGTTATTTTCAATTCTACGTATGAATATTTAACATTAAACATATTGTAAAATTACAAAAAGCTACTAATTTATTTTAAAAGTGTTAAACTTTGAAAAAGAATCAATCACTAAATCGTTTTCTGCTTTTTTAGGTCATATTAATATATTTTATGTGTGCAAAAATAAATTTCGGTTTTTGTATAAGTTTCAAATTTTAAATAGGCCATATATACCAATGCTGTTTATTCATATTCGAGGAGAGTGTGTTGAATTACTTTTCCGCAATATAGCCTCCCTCTCCAGCACTTCTAACTATTTTCATACAGAAAATCATAACTATCTGTTGCTCTTTTTTAACAATAAAAGAAACACACATTCACTTTTATAATATTAGTATAGATCGATAGCATTGAAAATAAATATCATTCTTTCAGTTTAGTTTGTCATACTCGTTCAATGGATCTTACGATTTTTCCAGCCCTAATGATTATCTATGGATAACTTATGTCAATGTTCAGCCATATTTGTTTATGAGTTAGGACAATTAAGAAAAAATACAGTTTACTTCTGAGCGGAATAGAAGTTTGGCGCGATCTGTACATATTCGTGATTTTGGGGGTGGGGGGTACGCAAACGAATCAGTCGCTCTTCACCTGCTACGAACAACACACGTCTCTGACGAACAAACGATACGTCATCATAATGGACGCAGCGTCCGAGGCGTACTTGATCAATTACATCACCGACTACGATGCCGTGGTAGACTCTTTGATGGAAATTGATCACTTTGGTTTCTCCGCGTGTCCATCGAACGACGTGCACTATGAGACGCCGCGCGTCACCGAACCCGAGGACGGCGGTGGCGAGGACGACTACCACCCGGTCAACACTGTGTTCAGACGCCTCGTTCACAATCAACGATCGTATATGGCATGCGTGTCTTTTCCGGACGTGCGTGCGGGGCGCGCCTGTCACGAATGCAACTATTTTCCCGTCATGATCGGCTCGCGCTTAGATAGAATGCTGTGCGGCACCGGACAAGACGCTGACGATGACGAATCTACCGAGGTTCCGTCGTCGCGGCCGCCGCTTCCTCCTCGTCCTCTTCCGCTGGGGAGTCTGTACTGCGACAGACGCCTCCGTCGCTTGCTGCGCGGCTATTTTATAGTGCGAGGACAGGTGGTCAACATGCCGTACCTCTTGACAAACAATCGCGAAAAGGTACACGTGCAGAAACAACAGAGGCGTCACTCGGCCGCCGTCATCTTCGTGTACAACGCCACGGAGCGCGGCAGCGTGTTCAAAAAGTGGCACCACCTGCCTCAGCTCCTATTTCGAGACCAACACGCGAAAGAGCACTATGGCGCCCAGATCACGAGCGCGTTTGATCCGCGGCTTGCGCTCGACGTATCGCCGCGCCACCTAACCGTGTGCGATCGATGGATTCTCTTCAACCTACTACACGCTCCCAAAATTCCGATCGATAACTTTGAAAACAAAATTATTCTGTCGCCGGCGGTGATGCTCAAGAGCTTGCTTACGAGGACCGTGGTCAAGGGCAAGAAGAGGAACGTGCGCCAGATGCGTCGGTGCATACGTGAGGGTCTCTTTTCCTATTTCCTCTCGCAGACCGCCAAGTATTACGGCGCCAAGACAAAGCGGTCGTCGCAACAACTGGTGTCACTCGAATCCAACAACCTGTATCGGCGGCCCAAAGTCAACCAGATTGGCGCCTCAGTCGCGTCCTTTTACCAAGTGCTCCGCCCCGTACGCAGATATGTCACGATCAACAAGGGGTTCCCCGATGACGCCAAGGGTTTCCTCTGTCACTACGATGTGAGCTGCAACATTGATAATTTCGCCAAGACGATGGCTCTGGTGCCCGACGTGCGGGTGTTGTGCGCGCCGCACGGCGTTCACGAGACGATTCTTGCCGAGCTAGAGCACGCCGCACCCGAGGTCCGCGTGGAGTCGGTGACGGGGATGCCGCCGCGAGCCATACCAGGCCACATTTTGCTGTTGGGTTTGCTGCCCACGCGCTATTTCCTCGCCATCGAGAAAGACGAGCCGACGTCGAGCCGCCACGCCAAATTCATGAACCTCTTTTATCGTTTAAAGTGCAAGGTCGATTCGTGCGTCGAGGTACAGTTTGACGAGCGTACGAGCCGCGTGTCCGTCGCCAGTATTAACGGCACTCCGTTGAAACGCATCGACCTCGCGCCGTTCGCACTCCACCTGACACATTGGGAGCTTCGTGTACTGTTCCCGTCGGTGTACGCTTCGCGGTCACTTACCTGCCTGAGCTTGTTGGCGGCCCCTCTCGAACGGCACCACCAATACGAGGAGACGTCCAAGAGCATTAGCGCCATGTCGCAGCTGCGATCGCGGGCGACAAATGCGAGTACGGCGCACCTCTTCACACTGGCCACCAACAGTCTGGCGGGCGTGTACGTGTGCGAAGACGGCCAGCTGCCACAGTTTGAGAGTGAGGTGGTGCGATGCGACGAGCCCGCGCCGTTCGACGGGGAGACGTTTCGTCTCAAGACGCTCTTCTGCACCTCGCCCATGCTCAACGAGGACGCGTACGCGGTGAACGAACGGCTCAATTTCAACTTACTCATCAAGAACAAGTACGACCTCACTATGCCACACCACGAAGGGCAGGTTGTGATCCGCCACCGCCCGCCACACAACAAGATACGCCAGACCGTCGACACTGGCGGGGCAGGTCGTCGGCGCGACGTCCTGATCGTGACGCTGGCGACCGTCTACTCGCCGCGGCCGATTGTCCTCCCTTGGAGCTCCAAGCTATCCCTGATGGAGATCGACAAGGACGTGTACGTAGTTTACAAATCTTTGGCGCACGCTAGCCTGTTGGACGTGAGTTTGGACTCAATCGCGACTCGAGTGCGCATCTCGCGCGTAAACTCGGACGTCTACATGCTGCTGGAGTTGGAGTACCGCGTGCCTCGCTACGACGGCATGAAACTGAGCAATTTGAGCGGTCAAAAGGGGCTGTGCGTGTTTGACAACTTGGACAAGTACAAGGTAGGTGGCGTCGTACCCGACGTGCTCGTGTCGGCGTTCAGCGTGCTGTCGCGGCGACCGCTTATACAACTCAAGGAGTGGGCCACCAACACGGTGGCGCAGTCGGCCGATGGCCGAGCTCGCATCGGCACGTGCACCTATTACCTTTTGAAGAACCAATCGAGCGAGTTCAAAACTCATTGTTACATGAAACTCGACAAGCTGACACGCATGATCATGATGCTCAACGACCTGAACGTGACCATCTACCTCAAATCGCAAGAGTCGGAACCCGTTCCGTTTCTGGGTGCGCATCGGGCGCGGTTCATCTTTGATCTGTACCGAACGCTGCGGGTGCGGTACGTCTGGTGCGACAGATACACCACCAACGAAAACAACAACAAAGAGGAGGGAGAGGAACGGGAGACCCGTCGTGCGAACCGAGCTCGCGACTTTTGGCTGGGTCGCTTAGCGGCGGCGGTGCCGCGTCTCTCAATCGTCCACGATAGTGGTAGCCATGACGTAGAAAGTGGTGACGACGCGTGTGTTTCGGTGGATCCTCACAGTGGCACGGTGGCAAAAAAGTTCAAAAGTTTAGAATGTATGACTTGAATGTAAAAAACTGGCGTACGCTATGTTGCGATTGCCGCACACGGCTCATGCACCTGAATAGTTATACCATCAATCCCGGGTGGCATCCGCAACCACCTATCGAAGCGCACTTCTACTGGTGTTTTGTTGACCAAAATCCAAGATTTCTCGTCTTCATCGACATCGTCGTCCACGTCGTCGTCATCCCTGAGCGCGGTGCGAGGGTTTTTCATGTAGATGGGTTCCAACTTGATCCAATATTCTATGGCCGAACACAAGTCACCGAGCGCTTGAGCCTTTGAGTCATTCGAGCCGATGAACGGCAACGTGGTGTGATGATGGAGCGTGTCGCCCAATTTCGAGTAAATAAACACTTTAAACATGTACATCTTACTAAAATTAGATAATAAAATCTTGTAAACGACATCTTCGTTTTATTGTGCCGGTCGCCGCCATGAGCGAGTCTGCGTCATCATCACGTTCGGGTCGCGGCAGACTCGTTTCGTACTGCGGTAACCGACACCGCACAAAAAGGTGTATAAACTCAATCTATATTGTGAAATGTATTAAAAGTGAATCGCGCGCTATGATGCTGGGCGGGAGTCGTATTGTAATGATGCTGGGCGGGCCTCGGTTGGGCGGGCGGCGGTAATAGTAAATTGTTAATGAATTTAAGGCAGGCGTCAGAATTTATTTAATTCTAATACCTCAATCATGGACAACTGCCGTATTAGAAGTAAGTCGCGCGCGAATCTATCGCTCAATATATAGGAAAATTCAAGGTCATCCTTTTTCTTCATACATTTTCGTGATTTTGGAGTGGGGGTTACGGAAATGGTTCAGTCGATCCTCAACCACGAAGAGTGACACATGTCTCTGATGAACAAAACGAAAAGTCATATCACATCATCATTATAGGCACCTGGTTTTGACGGCGGAATTTCAACCGTTCTGGCGGCGCCCACCATCCGAATCGAAATACACACGCGCACACCATCATGGAGTACAGGATCGAGCCCATTACGCGGTCCCACCTTGAAGCCGAAGGTAAACACCTGATATCGTCGTACGACATGGCGCGAATCGTCAAGTTGTGGTGGCAAGACGCGGCGCGTTCCAGAGCGCTGTTTGCGACTCACCCGTATCTAGACGGCCCGCTGTACGTGGCCACCAACAAGGCATACTTTCCCAAGTCGGTCTTGGCCACCGCCGGGGCGAGGGATTCAATCACGCCGCAACAGTTTTACGACGCGCGGTGCCTCGTCGTACCGAGCGTGGGCATGTTCAGTTGCGGCCGAAACAACAAGAGTCTCGTCAGCCTCCAGACGGTGCTGATGCAAGATATCAAGTGGCCGGCGTGCACGTGCGACGGCAGACGCTGCCGCTGCCACACCCTGAGACCGGGGGCACGGGAAGCAATAGGCCCCGATAATTACACGACGCTGTGCAAATTTATGAAAATCGAGTACAAGAATGGCGACATCAAGAGCTACCTACAGGGTGGCAAGAGTGTGATCCAGACTCAGATGCTGGCGCCGCGCGTACGCGGGCTACGCGCACAGATTCTGTGCGACTTTAAAGTGGCTGCCGACACGATCGTGGTGCCGGAGATGTTCGCGCGAGACTTTGGTCTGACGGCCGGCGAGTACGAGACGATCGATCCTACGCGGATCGACGCCGATCGGTTGCCGGCCGATAGCGTGTACCCCATTGATGAGCGGCTGGGTGTGATTGTGAAGCGCGACCCGTGCATCCATCCGGCGTCGGTGTCGACCGTGTCACGCGTCGCCGTCACCGAGCGCGACAACTTTTACGTTTCCCCCCTCACCATGGGCCACAAGAACGCCGACGTGGACGGTGACGTGTATGGTGTGTATATTGTGGAATCTCGTGCGGCAGCCGACGAGATCCGTTGCGCGCTCCATCCGCGCAACGCGATGATCATCAAGACAGGTGTCGCCACCCGACTGTCCTTCTCCCAGGTGCACGTCTTTTACATGCAAGGGCGCTTGCACTTGTTGTCGCCACGTTTCGCGCGGTACGCGGAGGTGGCGCGCGCCGAATGCCCGGCGGTGACGGCGTTGGTCATTGAGGAATTTCGCCGTCGTTACATACCCGAGGCGCATGCCGAATGGTTCGAGCCCACGCGTCGCATCTTGGACGCGACCGCACTTCTGGTTGCCACGCATCTCGGCTCGGATGCCGCGTACGAGCTCTTTGACGAGATCAACGTACTGGTGACGCGGTTGTCTCACACCGTTTGGTCCACACTGGGCGACAGCCTGGCCTGCGAACTCTTGTGTCGCATCGCCGCGAGCGGGGCCAAATCGAGCGTTACCGAGTACATGTCTCTGATGGACAAGCTGCACTCTGTAGAAAACACCTTGATGTTGACGCCGACGTCGCTGACCATGCCAACCACGGCGACGCAGCAGCGGGATTTCTCAAAGATCACCGGTGTCATCCGAGACATGGCCGTGTCGGCGATGCTCGTGCCCCGCCTCGGCTACGGCTGGTTCAAGACTTACTCGGCGTGGAGCGGTCTACAGTTGCAAGGCGGCGGCCGGTTGTCGTACAACGGTCGCAAAGTGGGAACCTTGGACTCGTTCCGACCGATCGGTCTAGTATTCAGCGCGACGGACGTCGAGAGGCTGATCAACGGCCACCTGCCAAAACGTTCCGAAGCACAAGCTAAGCAATTCCGTCGTGTAGAGAGTCGATTGGATCGCAAAAGGAAACTGATACTGTTGCGGCTGTGCAAAAAAACAGAATGGGTCGAAACGTTTCTGCGCCACAACAGAATACCGGTCGACGAGTTGCTGCAGATACTGTCCGAGTATCGGAGTCTCGCTCACCGCTGCGCACCCTAATAGTACCGTACCGTGAGAACATTGCCTATATATAACCTATATATAAGGTTAATATTTATTCATAAATAATGGCCGACTGTACACTGGTTGAACATTTGGAAAGTATCCGCAAGTTAAGAAAACAATTGGCGCATTTGGAGCACCATCTATGCCAACTGATGGGCCCTTCGGGCCGTCTAATTTTGCAGCCCTCAGCAAACGACCCGGCGAAATTCAAAATTATTCACGTAACGGCCAAAGAGGAATTAAACAAAAAATATGTGGGGTGCAAGCAGTGGCGCTGGGGCGAAAACATCAGCGGATTTGGAGTCAACGTTGTCAAGTTGATGGGTAAGAGCCGCGTCGTCTGGCTTAGTAAAGTGAAGGCGTTGTCCCTGGTGCGAGGCACGGTCGATATTGAGGAATTGTATCGAACAATAGACTCGCTGGCCGTACAAGCCAGCAATTGCATATTGGCGAAAAGGCAGAGCGTGTACATGGAGCTAAACAACGGCGGCCGCGAAAATACTTATGCCAGCGGTAGCTCCGTAGTCCGCAAACACCGCAAAAAGGACACCGCCCCTGACTGCTACACATCGCCAACGCCGTCGCGCAGCAAAGATAACGACGACGACGCTGTAACACGCAAACGCCGCAATGAGGACACCACCGCCTACTGCTACGCATCACTATCGCCGTCGCGCAGCAAAGGTGACGATGACGACGTAACCCGCAAACGCCGCAGTGAGGACACCGCCACCGACTGCTACGCATCACCATCGCCGTCGCTCAGCAGAGATGACGACGTCGACGACGACGTCGCCAAGTCGAGCGACAATGATGTCGACAACGAATATGACCACAAAGATGTTAAGAAGACTCGTGAAGCCCACGACGACAACAGTGAAGTCGAGAAGGACATATTGGCTGAATTCACCAATCGATACATTGACTAGTCCATTTGAACCTGTACACGTACCCCCAACCGCGACCACAAAAAATCATTCGGCAATAAATACCACCATAGAGTCGAAAAATAATCATACCGTGGTGAAACTTGCTGTAGTGCAGTCGTCTGATCAAATCATTATGGCTGACTGTAGTATGAAAAATCAAATCGCGGCAATCGGTAAAATAAGAGACCAAGTGAACCAACTGGAGTGTCAGCTTTGCTGACAGGCGGAGCGGACCGGATGGCTCATATTGAAGCAAGTGCACACCAATACAGCAACCATTGAAAATGACAACCATGTTACAGTTTTATTCAGAGTCATTCACCTGCTCACGAGAAAGCAGTCAATCAAAAAATTTGATAAGTGCAAACAGTGGCGCTGGGATGACACCTTCAAAGGCTTCGGACTGAAGGTAGTCAAGTTGATGGGCGGGAATCGGGTCACGTGGCACCCCAACCGAAAGACGCTGACTCTGCTGAGAGGATCGGTCGACATAGACGAACTATATAACACGATAGACTCGCTGGCGCTGCAAGCCGGCCATTGCATGATGGCGACAAAGTTAATAAAAATATTCAAAGCGTTCAACGGCCGTGCCTGCCAAGACGATTGTGTCGGTGAGAGCAAGAGAACCCTCGACGCGATCTCCCTAAGCCGCAAACGTCGCAACGACTGCGACGCTATCGGCTGCTACGAGTCCGGGTACCAACCGCCTTCGCCGCGTCGCCGCAAAGGTCAAAATTTGACTAGCAACAGGAGTGATGCCGACGTGGCGAGCATCGTCACAACATCAGCGCCCGCCACGGCGAAAAGGAAGCCTGTGATGGCGGCGTCAAAGCTCACGACGACATGGAAGAAGCTTGCCACGGCGAAAACGATGCCTCTGATGCCGTGAAAGACAATTTAATGAGACATTATTAAATTATCAAGTTACATTAATATATAATTATTAAGAGCCTCTCGTTGTTTTTTTATCTTCTACCTCGTACCTATAGGCGGTACGCAGAGGGCGGGACGGGACGGGCCGGGCGCGGACATTTTGCGTCTGACGTGCGGACCGCTCAACTGTGTTCCGAGAGTACCCATAGACAAGACAAGGTCCTTGTCTTGAGACCGGATTTAATCCTGCTTGTGAAACGTTGCATGGACGTCGCCTTGAGACAGTGACACGGGCCCTACCAGAACGTGTAGCTGTTATTAACTAGGGCGCGGTCATTTCGTGTCTGACGTGCGAACCCCTCAACTATGTTCCGTGAGTACCCATAGGCGAGACAAGGACCGGCCAAAGCGAGACTGGATTTAATCCTGCTTGGGAGTAAGTTACACGGGCATTGCCATGGCACACAGCGACGTGGCCCACCCCCGTGCTCCGGGAGAGTACGATAGGTGAGACAAGGAACGCAGCGAGACCGACTCTACACCTGCTTGCGAGTACGTTGCATGAGCGCATCGCCTCGGCACACCGCCGTGCCGCCCAAGCATCAAGTGATGCACTTTTCGTTTTGTTCATTAGAGACGTTTGTAGCTATTCGCAGGTGATGAGCGACGTACGTACGTACCGTAGTCTGTGGGCGACGACCGTCTCCGGTTCCGGCCATCTTGAAATTTTAACCTTGAAATTTTCTATATAATGGGTGACAGCTTTGCGCGACGCACCAGTTGTCTAATTACTTGCTTGAGCACAGACGCCTATAATACTGCAAAATGAATTCGTTATTTCCACTGCCCTGGGAAATTCATGAAATAATATTTTATAATATTGAAGATCCTATACAAGTGCGAAAATTCTACAAAGCATGCGGACAACGATTCGAATATACCACCTATTTAAGATGGATAAAAAGACAACGACCGTGTATTTTCAAAGATAAATCAATTGATTTTTTAAAATCGGTGGCTCTACGTCTCACCCACTTTGAATTAATGAATTACTTTAAGAAAAACATCAACCTTCACAGCGAAATACTGGACTACGACAGATTAAACTACCAACAAAAATTATTTTTGCGAAAATATCAATTTCAATTGTCCAATAGCAAATTTAATCGAAGCGAGGTGCCAGCCTTATTTAAGCGAACTAGAAAAGTGCCAATTTCGCCGAGGTGTATCAAGCCGTTGGATGAGAAGGAGGTGGCGCAACAACACGTCTTCAGTTGTGACTGTTTTCCAGAACAATATCACATGATTAAATCTTTTTTGGTGTACAGTGACAACAACTATCAAGTGTATTATGAAAATAATAACATAATATTATTTTCAAAAGAAACTTTAATAGTTACAATTTCCCTGTGGTATAAAATACAATATATAAATTTTGACCCCAAAACGAAAATGATGTTACTTCAATGGGCGTCCGAGGATTACCGACTCAAATCAAACAATTTTTCTTTATATCGATTCAAAGACGATTGGACAAAAATCTTAGAGGTGAGAAGGTTTCCTTTGGAGTGTAAAATTGATGATGCGCTGATAATGAGAAATTTTGTAATTATACGCGTGAGTGCACATGACAGTTTGCGCATTTATCGATTCGGAAACGCATCACCGGCAGTCGAGGGTTTATTCTTGAAAACTTGGTTTATCGCAGATTTTCTTCTGTTGGCGAACAACACTGTGCGCATATACGACGGATATTATGCGTATATTATCAATGAATGGAAATCTGAAGTTGTGAACAAATTGTTTATGCCGAAAAGTGATTTGACACAAGACGATATATTGTTCAGCAGAAACGGAAGGTTACCCGACGTCGACGTTCGCTACAACGGTTTCTACGATAATTTTAACAAACTCACTTGCCTCTTGGGACTGCACAGATTTTCAAAATCCGATTTATGCGACGATGGCAATAGCATACATTTTATACACACAGACGGCGAGTTTTACAATATTCGCATTATTAACCGCAATACTCATCGAGGATACAACATTACCAATGGCGCACACATTGTAAAAAAATGCAAATAATATTGTTTTTTTTTCTTACTTGATTGTATTTTATTTAAATAAATAAAAAACATTAATAAATAACGTTTTTTAATGTATAGTATAGAGTGGATAGGCACCAAAACTACTGAACCGATTTGAAAAATTCTTTCACAATAATTTATTAGAATGCTACATTATCCCTGAGTGACATAGGTCATGTTTCATTAAAAATCAGTGCCACGTTAAACGGGTGTGACGGACAGACCTTTATCGTGTGCGGTGTCGGTTGTCGCAGTGCGACAAGAGTCTGTCGAGTAATCGGTCAAAGTCTTCTAACCAGAGAGCGTTCATCAAGACGTTGGGATAGGAGAGGACCGTGTGCATGATCTCGGTGCGCCCGAGCACGGCGAAAAAGTCTCGCGACCCCTCGAACATCAGGCGGCACTCGTGATCCACCCCCGCCTCGTCCAGCACGAGTTCTACGGTGTTGACGCACACTGTCCGCTCGGGCATCGGTTCGCCGGCGCTTAACGCCGCCGCGGCTTCGGCGAGCAACGCCTCGTGTCGGCAGCGACCCGATGCACCCCGACCGGCCGCCCCGCAGCGCAGACCTTCGGGTGGTCGGCGCTTCAGCAAGTCCAAATTACACACTTTTTGATTGCGCCCGTGTTTCTTTCCTGCCCTGCTGAGCCACAGCATCGTCGACCAGTCGTTGCCGGGTGACGGCGATGTGAACACCGCTGTCGCCGCCACGTTCGTGGACTGCGGTCGGGGGACGCTAGCCTCGCGACACAGTCTCAGAAATGTATCGTTGAGTTCCCGATAAAAACAGAGAGCGTTCTGGGTGTAGTGCACCGGTCGTAGAAACTGCACGGAGCCGCGACCCGCGATAGTCTGCGGCAGGCAAATGTCGAAAAAACTCGTGGGTCTCGGGTACAGGCCGAGCGCGGCGTGTATCTTGCGACTCTCGTCGACCAGCAGCTTAAAAGTGGCCAGAAAGCCGGTGGCTCCTCGGC
>DWSY010000023.1:0-11272 GCA_018237745.1 Emesis diogenia
GTCGAGGGCGGTATGTTCCGTTGGACGTGAGTGGGTAGCGGGTAGCGGGGCGGGGGGGGGGTCAAGTACATGACTTTTTGTTTGTTACCTAGGAACTTATCATTTGTGAACCGATTTTAAAAATACTTCTTTTGTTTGACAGAGTATGGCTTCACTTGTGATCCCATATTTAAAAAAAAGATCTGATGAACGGTTAAGGAGATATTGATGAGAGTTGATCTTTTTGTAGTATACTACGCTACAATTATTTTCAGTTCTAATTTTGTTTTAATGTTCCCATTACTGAAACTGCTTCTTCTTAAGGTTGCAGTTATATTCAGCACTATGTGACTATTGTTTTACACTATTGTTGAAGTAACAGAAAGGTTAGTACTAACAACTTAGTATTGGTGTAAGCCGTTGATAAAAAATATTGTCTATGACACAATATAAAGAAATTTCTCAAGTAAGTCTTGCCTTTCTCTTATACTGTTGATCAGTCTGTGTTAATGTTTTATAACGTCGTACAAGTAAATAACGAAAAACGCAAATATATCCCGCTATTGAACAGAATAAATAGTCTTACATGAATGTCTTGTGGTGTAACGGAGCCTTTATAAATAATTCCAAGTTTCCAGACCCTTTTGAAGAACAGACCATCTACCTTTCAGGCAGTTCGTAATAGACGAACGATGGACCAAGTATGTCACTATCACTGTTATTACTTGGTGGTAAAGTTCTGCAACATCTCACCCATGTTTGATAACACCACTATACTTATAGCCACACTATACCACAATAAGTATCTCATTGTCATGTTCTAAATACGACAGTAAGTTTGCTGGTAAATTTATACTTGACATTAATGGCTAATTGCACCAACTTTGTCTTAAGGATGCGTTTACAAAAACGCTCGCATCATTTTTAGATATTGAACCACACTACTACAAATGCACGACTTACTCACACAATGAAAAAAAAGTTAAACGGCGAAATTATATGTAAACTAATACGGCTTGATACTTTTGACGGCGTTCTTCTACGATAAGTACGTCTACCATGAGTTTTACTGTCCGCACTCGCTAGCGAGTGCGTAAAGCATTTGTATGAAAACGTGATCAACGCCTCTACCGGTTTTTTTCGGAACTAACGGTATTTTGGTATTCGGTATTATAAAATATAACTGCGTTCTGCTAGTCTTGTTTA
Organism: Emesis diogenia; assembly: GCA_018237745.1. Lineage (NCBI taxonomy): Eukaryota > Metazoa > Arthropoda > Insecta > Lepidoptera > Riodinidae > Emesis > Emesis diogenia. Next base: position 1,186 of record DWSY010000023.1, read on the forward strand.
TTTGGTATCCGTAGACGACTAGAAACCCTTACATTCTACTTCATTACATTAATATATATTCCGAGTCTATTAAGTTCTACCCAAATACACCTTTTCTTTATTCTCGAGGTTGACTATAACTTATCTCTGTCTATTTTTATAGATTGGAACGAAAAAAACTGAAGTTGACTTTTAACTTTGTAGATACCAATATGCAACATGCATCAACAATGCTCTACACCCACTCTCGTGAACACATTAACTACAGAAGTAAATTACAATGGTTAATATGGTATGAGTTAAAACGTGAACTGTCCCTTATTGTGAGTTTTAAATATAATTCGATCACGTAAAAGTTAACGCAAATTTGTATGGGATCGAATCAGCGCCATCTAGTGTCAGGAAAAAGAAACACAAATTGCGATTGTGACTTACAAAGTTTACTTTGTGAAAACGTCGTTTCGAAAAGTAGCGCGTAAACTCGCATAAATCGATGGTATTCGATAATTTTGCGATTGTGAGTTGCATTTTTGACACTTATTTGACAGTTCGAAACGTTTACGCCGAAGTAAAGTAAGCTTTACTTCTCACTTCAATTTTTGTGGTGAAAGCGATTACCAATATGCGTTTATTAATGTATTATTTGATTATAATAGTATAATACAAGAAAACATAGCAACAGTGCGGTATTTCTTTGCTCAAGAGTTAAATGTGACGCTTAGAAGAACACAGTATGAGTGAAATTAAAAATATATTATTATCCAATATTGTGATAGATAAAACCGTGCTTGCAAAAATCCAGTAATACCGCTTAAAACAAAGACATAATGTAGAATATGTATATTAACTTCCATATTCTTTGTACTGAGAGTAAAAATATTGAATTCCCATATCCCGTATACACTAAGAAAAAAAGGTAGGTCTTTTTTTAACTCTAATTGAAAAGTAGTTTTTATTGTTTTGCAATATTTTATAATAATTCTGTCTATTAATATCACTTACAGATATTAGCTGCACGTTTTCTTTGCAAAGGGATCTTAGCAACGCCTAGTAGAAGATGCAAATAAAAGTACATCAGACATTAAATACAATAATATGGTTAATAAATATTGTCTTAACCTGAAACACCTACAAGCTAGGAGTCAAAGGTAACTTTAATATCTGCTTACTCCTAAATATGAAATGTATGGTGTTAAAACGGGGACAAATCATTAGGCAGCTAATGCAACGCTTTGTGGTAATCACCATGGTTTCCAGGCTAGTAAAATATTAACTTGCGACATAACTGTTGGTCCAAGGAAAAATGGGACTTATTGTTTGTTTTAGTGAATCAAATAAGAACATTGTGTTTTAGTTGAACACTAAAGGGCAAATTGTAGTCAACAGTTGATTATATTTACAGACTGATTGTAACTTCTAGGTAGAAATCCTATCAGAAGATAGGATATCTACTTAGGGGCACGATCAAGGGGTGGAGAATTAACAATAAAATGAATCGTAAATATTTGTAGAGCATGTGTAGTCCACCTATTTATATTATAGCTCAAACAAAGAGAGGTAAAGATAATTTTTCTGACAAAAAAACAGGTAAAATCGAATATACTTCCAAATCGTAAAGGTAGAGTTTACTGGATGGAGAGAGAGAAAACAATGTTCCTAAATGTGCCTTAGAAAAGGAGTTACTTCTTTATAGTCAAGATAATTGATGTGTCTCTTGAAAGAAAAATTTGTTTACTTTTGTTCTTTGTTGCACATTAGTAAGATCAAAACAACATACAAATGTTTTTAATATTTTTATTTATTTGCAGGAAATGGAGTAACATCGAGGAATGAAGTCATTGTGTTTTTACTATGAATTTGGTTAAAGAAAGAATATTGAGGGGTCTATTTGTTAAAGATTGAATATTAAATGAAATTGCAAATATGATAAACTTCTGTTGTTGTTTATAATATTATTTACATACATACTCCATTCATAGTGTTCCATGAATTTTGTTAGGTAGTTTCTAAAAGGTGCAAAATAAACCAAACCAAGTATTAGAGTTCTGTAACGTAATATCAACTACCTTTTCCTGACATAATAGTTTCAGTGCTTGACAATATTGGTTTCTGGTTTGGTGGAAAAATTAGCTGACACAATTTTACACGGATAACATACTGTTACAATGTTTAAACAGTAGGGAATGGTTATATGTTTTAATTAGGAAACCCATCACTTCTTTACTATTCTGTATATGATATAAAAAGTATTTTTGTAAAATTTGATTGAGTGAACACAAGGAATCATGTTGATATGGGCCCCTTTTTAAAGAATAGATCAACTGCTTTAATGATAGGCGTCTCATAGTAGGTTAATGCATCTTATTAACAATTTAACTACTAACTTGCCCATATTAGTCCAGGCTCAGTTGAAGAATAAACCATCTGCTCTTCTGCCTGGCGGGTTGCAAAAGGCGAACGATTGGCTATATATACTATCATCATTTCCACATGATTGTATAGTTTTACGTCTTGCCCTTTTTTTTTTGGTGCCACTGCCGTACATATTACTGCCGCAAAGAGTCAGTGTTTGTTGCTAATGCATTCAGAATTTGGAGCGTAAAGTAGCTGGTAAGATTATGCATGAGGCTCATCATCTAGCCCCACTGATAGCAATGCACCATTAACATCTTAGGCGTCCAGCGATAGTTGTCTCTCCATCAGGGGAGCCCTCTGCTTGTTTGGTATCACATGATATAAAAATAAGGTGGTAATGTTCTGCAATATTTTGTCTGCGTCTGGTAGGTACCACTGCCTTACCTATTGCTGCAATAGTGTCAGGGTCTGTCGCTGTTATGTTTCGGTTTGGAGGGCAAGGTAACCTGTAAACTTATGCATGTGGCATTCTAACCTTGTGTTATAGATAGCACACACCTCTAACATCTCTGGTGTTAAAGTGTGCAGGGATAAGGTGTCTTATAATTTATCAATGCTGTTGTATCTTAGATAAAGGGTGTTAATGAATAGCAAACATGTCACACAAAATGTAGCTTGATACAAATAATAAATAAAGGGCTTCTTGATTTAATATTTGTGTTATGACAGAAATATTAAATCAAGAAGCCCTTTATTATTTATTCCATATACAAAACAATAAATGTGGAACCAAAAGTGAAACGAAACATACTTATAACAAATAAATTTATTATTAAATATAACCAACTTAAGCCTTTAAAATAAAACAATATGAAATTGTGATACATTTGTTGATTGTGCTAAACTACTAAATCTACATTCTCTTCAGAATGGACAAAATGTTTAGCAGCCTGTATGGCACATGGAATTTATAGTGGAGATTCCCAACTCTGATCTTGACTGTCTATGTTTTGTGTGCTCTGATAGGAGTTTTGACATTATGTGAAGCAGCCACATGTTCTAATCTGAAACATCTGAAAATAAACAAGTCATTAGCCACTAGCTTAAGATTTTTGTAATGTAAAATAGCAATACCATAATAAACAGATGGATCTAGACAACTACTGCCTATAAACACCAAAGATGTTAATGGTGTATTGCTATCCATGCAGCAAGATGTTGGTGCTATTTGTATTAATTTACCTGGAACCAATTCCAAACTGAAACACAACAAGAGTCAAGCACTGACATTTTTGCATCAGGATTAGGTAAGGCGGTAATACTATGACCCGTGCGAGACCTAGTGACCGATGATAATGACACAAAGACAATAATTTTCTTCTTACGAACTGCCTGGTCGAATTGCATTATTATATTATTATTCTAATCTGGTAGTAGCTTAAAAATTGTTCAAGCATTAAAATCACGAATAAAAGTTCATTTAACGCAGTATTTCTCATATTTAAATAATATCTGTATATGCAGTTATGACTAAGATTTTAGTCTTAAAAATTGATAAGACTGTAGACAAAGAAAAACATAATATGAATTACATCAAGAGTAGTATAGTTTTGTCTGATTAGTGTTAGTGCCAGTTGAAAAGCTACAGTGTGACCGTGGTTCGGGCAAAGACTACCCATGTGCATTACATGGGTTATCAATCATTAAAAGAAATATGAATATCATAAAAAAGCGAATGTAAAATAATTATATCAAAACCCCATGTTGGTTGTGTCTTTTTTGTAGAATCGATAATTTAGAAGAATACTTCCAGGCAGTTTGTAAAAGTTGGAACTATTTTCCGTTCATGTCATTACTATTGCGACTACTAGGTCTATCGGCCTTGTCTTGTCTCGTTCCATCAGGAGAGTCATCTACTTGTTAGAAGCAATAACTACATTATTTATACCTACTATAGAATAATGACCATTTGTAAAAAATGGAGTACATAAAATCCTGCTTAAAATATGAAAATATAATATGAAGTTACCTGTAAAAACTTGCGTCCATAATTATATAGCCAGTTTTAAAATTTGTGCTCTGTACACTCTCTTTGCAAGTCAATTTGATTTGACTTATAACCATTGCAATAGTATCTTGCAATTTGCTCTGTTTACTAAATTGATATAGATACTTCCAGCCTAAAATATTATGTAATTTCTCAATTATTATAAATATAAACTCCCAACTTTAAACTTTTGACTTAACGATACAATAACAAGATTATTGACTAACCTTTCAAATGTTGTGTCCTTTATAAACTTTTACAATAAATAATAAAGACAATAGTTCTGTCCAAAACTGCACTGCAATCATATTTTCCCTGAGATTAAAACAGATATAATGAGATCCCCTTGTCTGAAATAAATAACAAAAAGCAACAAATACGACTGAAGACTTGATACTGCGGCTATTTCGGTGAAAATTTCAATAATCCACTCTTCCATAAAGTTCATTAACAATTCTTACATCTTCTTGAATAAGGTTTATTATATAAATCATATTTCATAGAAATATAGTGAAATTTGAGGTTGTAGCTCCAAATTACGTGACATTTCTTCCAATAAAAACAAACAGTAATACGGTTTCTTGTAGAGGTCGACTCTTATGTGGTATATCATATATATTAAGACTGTTTTAAATTTGATCGGGTAATACACCGATTCTAATGATAATGCCAACATAACAACGTCAAGTGAAATAAATTACGCTACGTTTAGTGAAATGACGTGGTTACGAAGTAAGAACTCACAATCGCACATATTTGTATTTCGACGAGTTAAAAGTAAATTCGATTAACGCAGCGTAAAAGTAAACGCGGTATTTTTAAAAACTCACAATAAGGGTACTGAACTTTTAATAAATAATTGAGACGGGTTAAGAACAAACGTTAGCTACGTCTCTGACACTTGGATATGTAGGTACTGTTTTAATTATAAAGTTTTCGCGAGGAGCAATGACTAGTTTTAGTGAAACGCACACTTTGTTCTGTCCCCCTCCCCATTAACTGCACTCTTTATAATTGTATGGAACGCTAGCTTAGAATAGGATTCACAGTTTATACAAGTTTCTTTAAGTAAAATAAAATTATTGTAACGAAGGCCTATTGGTTTTATTGTTTTAATCACCCCAAGGAGTTGTTAGTCTATTGTAACAACGAAGTTATCACAGAAATTCAACAAGCTAGTCGATGTTGTAGTTCATCACCACGATGGCGGAGTGACGTAGACGGTTCTCCTGATAGAGATTCACCGTCCACAATAATTCCTGTCGTATGCTTAAGTTTCCCGGATTTCACCAAACCAGAACACAAAAATAAGAAGTAGGTACCTACTGACGCTGTGACAGGAAATGGTAAATACTGAACCCTGGCGAGACATTACAGAAGTCTATAGATCGGACCGATTTGAGTATTCTTTCTCCTTTCATGATTTGCCCTGCATTAAGGTGTCTAATTCCACACGTAACTTTGTCGTGTGCTGCTTTCATAGTATGTAGGTACGTGGAGTATCGAGTATTTTAAATATTGAATATCATTCGAAGGAGAAATCTACATTTCGTGAAGCGTCACAACTTCAATACTGAAAGTAAGTACCGTTCTTTCTTACGTAGTAGTAGTAGTAGGTAATAATTTTAAGAATATTGAAGATATGGCAGACTACCTATAGTTTCAGTGAATAACACGACCGTATACACGAAACGCCACTCTGTCACAAAAGAGCTGGCTTTTTCGAACTTTTCAGCAAATATAAATGTACCCTGATGCCATAAACTAAAGAGCCATCTCGCGACAGTATAACTTGCCTGTATATTGTATTTCCTACGTTTATGCCTATGCAGTTTAATGTAAGCAATCGTTAGAGATGTAGAATAGGGTTAAAAAAATAATTGTGGAACAGTGAACAATTTTTTCCCCATGTTGGTCCGGGCTCCTTTGAAGAATAAGCCAACTGCCGTTCTGCCAGACGAGTTGTAAAAGGCGTCCGATTGGCTTTGTAAGTCACTTAACATCGTGGCTACTGGGTGGTAGAGTTCAGCATTGTCTCGCCAGGGCCTGGTACCACCGCCTTACCTATTCCTGCCACAATAGCATCAGTGCTTGTCACTGTCGTGTTCTAGTTTAGAGTGTGATCGATTCCGGTAAACTTATGCATCGGTCGCCTTTTACGACATGCCTGGCAGAACGGCAGTTGGCCTATTCTTCAAAGGAGCCCGGACCAACACGAGGGAAAGAAAGAAATTTTGCAAATCGTAAATGACAGGGTTGTGAGGTAACAAATATTAAAAAAATACAAGAGAAGTGAGTACCGCCTCCTTTTGAAGAGTCGGTCGGTAACATATTTTAAAGTAAGTAAAAAAGCAAATATTATCTCAATAGGTATTCGTTTTATACTTTTTTTGTTTTTTTTTAAATTCCAGTGCAGTTTATAAGACGCTCATATTTTCTGTCTGTGGGCCCTTTCTGAAGATTAATCATTTGTGATACTGCCAAACGTTTCGTTGTTGAGATTGAGCGTAATATTGCAAGTAACAATACTTTGTGCAATAATAATAATTAAACTTTAACTGCCGCTATGACGTAATGTCAATCTGACATGTTCACGTTTGGAGAATAAATTATCAGGTAAACTTAACATTCAAAGTAGAGAATATTAACATCTGTATGTATGTAGGAAATGGAGCTCTCTTTTCATCAAGAGAGTATATTGCGTGTTTGTTATCCTGTGAAATATAATTGGCGTACATGCGGCGGCAGCGATCAGCGATTAACTGCAGTAAAACTTCTTCGACTTCCAACTTCCTGTGTCTCTCTTCTTCTGTTTATTAAATCAGTGTAGATACACCCTTTCACACACAAAAAATAAATAATAATTGAGTATTCCCCTGTTTAGAAAGTCGGTTGAAAATATGTTACGTGTTATACGAGTATAACATGAAACTTGATATAGAAGACTACGTAATAATTTTATTGAATTTTCTAGAACGCATACGTTCAAATATTTTATTATCAAAATACCACTTCAGAACTTGAAATTCTTCTGCCATCTCATTGCTAACAAGCAGACGGATCTTCTGTCGGAGAGATTAGAAATAACCATGATTATGACGCGTTACTACTCTAATCAAGACTGTAGTGCATCACGAGAATAATTGGCTACCTTTCGCCCGAACTGTAACACAAGTCACAACAGTGACGAGTATTGACGCTTCTGTTTCAAAAAATAAGGTATGGTGGTAGGTACCACGGCCTGTTGTGACGTACACGAACTCAGTCCCAGATTTACCTAATATTGCGGCAATAGTGTCAACGCTGGTCACTTTTATGTTCTTGTGTGGAGGTGAGGTAGTCGGTAAACTGGTACACGTAGTATTACCGCCGCGCCAGTAGGATTCTATGGCACCTATAACTCTAGTATCTATGGTTGATGGTTGTTTTTGTTCATCAGGAGTCATCTGTTGGCTAACTTATGATATATAAATAGCAGGACGTGTGTCAGCCTTGGTAAAGTCAGCGAAAGCGAATATACACTCAAGTGACATCAACAACGTACCTAATTGCAGTTTAGCTCTTTTCATAATAAAAATAATATTCTCGATCTTCTCTAATCCGGTTTTCGTCCAGGTCATAAAACTGTTACTGCACTTGCTAAAATTACAGATGACACCAGTCTGGTATGGTAAACAACTCACTACAGGTATTATTCATTGCTTAATTTTAAAAATGCTCGGAACACCGTTGATACTGAATGTTGAGTGTTCTGCAGTCTATTAATAATTGTGATTGTATATTTGTCTATTAATAACTTTTCTCCTACAATGGTTACTTCATTTCGCAGCTACTTACAAGGACTATGGCAATAAATACATGTGTAAGATCAAAGTTTTGCTTCGTGTTTTATTACTGCAGGAGTACCCCAAGGTGGCAAATTATCACCATTGTTATTTTACGTTTATATATAATCTGTGACATCAACATTATTCTGTGTTGGTCCATGAAAGACTGGCTCGATTTGTCACTACCCTCGTGACTATGAGGTGGTAGATTTCTGTGACGTCTGGCCTGGGTACTGGGTGGGTGGCTTTAAATTGAATTTTGGGAAAAGGATTTGGTCCACTCAGTGAACGGATAGTGCCAAAAAAATCTTCCAAGCAACCACTAGTGCCTACTATGATATACGACATAGGATACTAGTACTAAATACTTTTTCACGCCAATTCCCTTTGGGGGTAGGAGAAGAGGACCAACTGCCGTAAGTCACGATACTTGCAAATGTGTCTAACTAATTGCTTCTTCCAGATTCACCACACATGCAAGTTGCAAATACCTACTCTTGAGACCACCTTCGGATAGCACACAATCTATCTGATCAGAGACAGTCAGACTTGGTCTTATCCTGTATCTACAACCTTTCACATTGTATATGTGTTTTGTTAACCTTTGATGCACTCCTGTCATCGCCATCACAGAAATTGTAAAAAAATGGCAGATGAAAGGTTAAGAAAATAGATAAGGCGATGGCCAGGCGATAAGTTGCGGACCAATACGGGGATCAAATGTTATATTTAAAAAAAAAATCTTATTCATCATATATTTATTGAGATACAATTATTCACAATGTTACGGGATTTTATTAGCCATTTCAGAATCAATCCCGATACCGCCACAAGAGTTCACACTGTAGTTATACATGTGTTGCTTGCGACTACAAAAATTCCAAAACACTAAAATGTATCAGCTTTAAAACAATATTTGCTGGCGAGATTTTTAGATAGATGCCACGAAAAGCAGAAATTGAAAAACGAACCACCATACTGAATTTGTTTAGGGAGTGAGAAAAGCATAGTTGTATTTCACTTCTTTCACGTTCACGAGTTAATTTGTTTCGTGATTTTATAGCGTGTGTTGTAGTGGTGACTGGTGATGAAATTTCATAGATAACAAATGATTAACTTTGTAGTTATTGTACGAGTGAGCGCAGTTTTCCCAGACTGCTGGAGCCATCCATGTATTTTAATTATAACTGTAACGATAACACGAGTATCGTTGATTGGAACGTCATAAAATAGGGTAGAATTAATGAAACGATAAGAATGGTTTACCTCAAACTTGAGCCAAGTTAGTCAAAGAGTTGCCGAGATACGACAGTTGTAAGAGGTGGTCCAATAATCTAATGTTTTCACTATGCCATGACGAGATCTATTTCTTGGTTCCAGTTTATATGAACATTTGATACAAAACTTGTGCGCCATCATTATTATTTAATAGACAACATAAGTTCTATGGTTCAAACAGAACTGATATGGTCGAACACAATTTTTATATCAAGCATTTTTTAATATAACCGGTTCCAGGAAAAAAAATTAAAAAAGCAATCAATGTTTCAATAAATTTCCTGGATGAAAAATACAGGTTCTGTCGGGGTTGAATTGTGTGCGTAGCCATACTTCTAATACAGAAAAATTGGCCTCGTACCAGTGACTTAGAATAGATGTCACGTTCATATCGACGCAAATCACTTGCATGGAAACTTTTACTGTAGTAAATTACACACTCCCCGTGTTGCTCCGGCCCCCTTTGAAAAATAGACCATCTTACACTGCGTTGGTTCGTAAATGGTGAAGGTTTGACTTGACTTGTCACTACTAAGTGGTAGAGTTCCGCAACATCTCGCCGTACGGTACCATGCCTTACCTATTCTCGCCGCAATAGCGT